>JAWDGP010007329.1:1075000-1097500 GCA_033675545.1 Elysia crispata
CCACTCGATATTTAGATCTAGATATAATTACCTTTACCGTACCTGCACGTTGAAGCGTGAAAGAGAGAGAGAGAGAGAGAGAGAGAGAGAGAGAGAGAGAGAGAGAGAGAGAGAGAGAGAGAGAGAGAGAGACGATGTTGTTTTTAAGTTCTCCAAGGTATACTATTACGCTGTATAGTCATATGAAATGAGTGAGAGCAGGCGTTTTATAAAATAACACATTTCAACACCTTAAAAAATCAGAAACCAATACTTGGTTAGAACCGGTTACTAAGCATCGTTAAGGTCTGAAGAAGTAGCATAATGAATAATTTTTTTCCCTTTTTTTTCTAATGGGAAAAAAAAAAGAAAAAAAAACTATTAAAGTGGATTGATATGGCTTATCGATATCTCTTTCGAGTAGAGGGAGTTTGTGTGTGTGTGTGTGTGTGTGTGTGAGAGAGAGAGAGAGAGAGAGAGAGAGAATTAGAGAGAGGGAGGGTGGGGGGACGCCAGTGACACAGACAGAGAGTATGATTTGGATCATGAAGTCATCCACCCTCAGATAAGAGCACTCTGATCTAGCGGTAAACCTATCTGGTCACGGTGTAATGATTCTCAAAAACAATTTCATATTCTGCTCGGTTTTGATATTTTTCGCTCCTGTACTTTCAAAACCGTGTCAAAAGGATGAAGCTCGAACGAAAAGGAAGGTCTCGGTCTCTCCCCCTCTCTCTCTCTCTCTCCCTCTCTCTCATCCCTCCCTCTCTCTCTCGTCCCTCCCTTTCTCTCTCTCATCCCTCCCTCTCCCTCTCATCCATCCCTCCCCCCCCCCCTCTCTCTCTCTCTCTCTCTCTCTCTCTCTCTCTCTCTGTATATATATATATATATATATATATATATATATATATATATATATATATATATATATATATATATATAACTCCCTCCCTCCCTTCCCCCAACACCACGCTTTCACACGCACTAACGCAAGTTCCCTCCGCGTAACCAGTTTTATGAGGTTAATCATGAGAGAGGTCTCCATGGCGAGGACACCTCGGATAGACCTCAAGTTCTAAACAAAACGTTTAAGGCGACGCTTTGAATTGAATCGGCGCCGAATCAACGGCCTAGGTCTAGGGTGAAAGAAACGTGCTGCGAAAAAAAAAAAAGAAGAAGAAAACCGTTTCAGGACAAATTTAAATTAGTATAAGGACACAAATATAATAATTATGCACGTTAAACTTTGTTTTGTATCTTATGATTCTAAGTAACGCCCTTAAACAAAAAAAGATGTGTGTGTGTGCGGTAGCGATCCTGCACTTCGAACAAGATTTCACAACTATTATTATATAGTAATACCTACACAATCTAGAATATAATTATATCGGTATCCTCAGTGACTCTAAATTGGAGCTATAAAGATCTAGATCGTTTAATATAATACTTGTTACCTCCTTTTTGTATAGTTTTAAAATAGCGAGGTTTTTTTTTTTGTTTTTTTTTTTTGAGTTTTTATTTTTCAATAAAGTGTTAGAGCCAGGTCTTTCGTGCAACAAAACAGCAAGCATAGGAAAGTATAGGTTTATAATATTATCCATGGCTCAATTTGACTTCATGAGTTTGATTCAATACAAAGGCGAGACGATTCAGGTGCTACGCTTAGTTTTGAAAAAAAAAACTACTGTGTTTGTTACCATTCGGATCATGTGCATGCACAACTATCTCTGGTTCAAATTACAAAACAGGTATACATGGGCAAGACCGAAACTTGATAAATGCACGTCGGTCACATTTTATATATTTATAAAAAAAATATGTTCAGTATTCTGCAGGCATCTCATTCCAAATGTTGGACTAATAATCGTTAGAAAGCGGAACGATACAGCTTCACAAGCTGTGCTATTCTAACAGGAATAGGAGAAAATTATTTTTTTAACGTTTTCCACTTCACGACTACTGTTTTTGGGTATTAAAATCCTCCTTAAAAGATGAATAAGAAAGAATGAAAGTATTTGGTGCGTCTATTGTTTATTTATTCTATGAAATATCTCTCTCTCTCTCTCTCTCTCTCTCTCTCTCTCTCTCTCTCTCTCTCTCTCTCTCTCTCTCCTCCCTCCCTCCCTTTTTTACTCTCTCTTCCGCTGTTTTGTCAGCTAACACGGATCTTTCATGACATCTAGTGTCAAAACAAGCGATGATGGGTAGAAAAATATTAAATCACAACCGGCGAAATAAGCACATTATTTTTTCGACCTCGTCTCGGTTAAAGTCATTAAAATTGAAAATGTGTGTTTTAACCACAGACAAATTTAAAGAACTAGATCGTCAAACTAGAAAATAGAGAACTTGTTAACAAAATGTGTGGGCTAACATTGAGAGACAAAATTCACGAGATGATTATTATTATTATTATTATTATTATTATTATTATTATTATTATTATTATTATTATTATTATTATTATCATCATCATTATTGTTATTATTATTATTATTATTATTATTATTATTATTATTATTATTATTATTAACAACAATCTTTTTAGAACGAGTAGAGTCTGCTTTATTCTATGGCCATCGGCTCCATAATGCGCATTACCATTTTCAAACCCGGTTAAAACCAACAATTAAGCTCGTGATGATCGTGGTTTAATAAGGGATAGTCCAGTTTTTACATAGTGGAATCGAATAAAACAACTCAAAAGACTAAACAAATACACGATTTGGCCAAATTAATCACTCGCGGCTGACGCCAGTGCACTCGCGGCCAAAACTAGCGAAAAACAAACGTCACCTGGAGGCGGAAAAAAAATAAATACAAAAATTGCAATAATTTGATAACTTTATTACCGCGGTACGACCACACCTAGCCGTCCTTAATGTCGCGAAGACAACGCGTTAATGCCACCAAATCAGCGGCTTTAATCATGGTCAAAATAGGCGATACTCGCGTTGAAGGAACCCATGCCTCTGACGACAATAAACCATTACAAAATCTTCGGACGAAGTCACAGCTTTAGCCGCTATCTTAAATTGAAAATTATTTAGTAGTTTGTTAACGCGCATCTGTAGAGATGCTAATATATACATTTTTTCCTTCAACTACAAGTCGCAGCAGCGCACTAAATTTGTTATCTAGATCTAGCTGTTGAGGCGATCATAACGGGAATTTTTAAAATCATTGTGCGGATCACAATGGTTAATTGGCGGTCGCCGATAAATTAGGGGCGCTGGAGAATCTAACTAGATCTTAATTAACTAGTAAGGTTGTTGGACATCGGGTGCAATTACCCAAATTTCGAAGTTGGAGGTTTCACGCCTAAATCCTGATACTTGATCGATTTTAAGTCAAGTTTATATCTACAAAAAAAAAAAAAAATTAAAAAAAAAAATAAAATAGAAAATTCTTTAGCGAGCATGCTAAATAATTTTTTTTTAAAATTTCATTAATTTTTCTTGTTCATTTTTTTTCTTTGGTTTTTTATTTTTTATTTTATTTTTTTTTTTTTCAGACCTGTTAGACTTAAAAAAAAAAGAAATGAATTGAAAGCGAAGAATTTCAAGCATTCAAAATAATTTCCCTCAATACCCGGGCCGTGTTCTTACAGGAACAACAATGTCCATGAAAATGTAAAAGTTGAATAGACTTAGGCACCACATTATGATCACTCACAGGTCAGCCAAATTTTAACAAACCAACGAATGTGTTGAATTTTGCGTATCATTTTAAACAAATCTATAACAATCTAAAAATAAAAATAAATTGGTAAAGTTCAATATTGACTTCTAGTAGTCTAGATAAGGCTAACTCAGATTTAGGTCTACATCTAAAAGTACGTTTGATTGTTTTTTCCTCCTCTGCAATACCTACTTTAACATAGCTGTTGCTTGCCACATTTCTCTGACAGGCTATGAACTGATTTTAACAAAATAATCGTTTGCACGTCTACACTTTCAGATGAAGAAAGACTTCGATAAAAAGATTTAGGGCTTAATTTATCTAACAGTAACTTTCCCACGCACATTTTCTCGTCTAGATCCAGTCCTAGATCCGAGAATCATAGCCAAGTTCAGATTTATACTTCTAAAATGCTCTGAATTAAGGCTCATACTTCACTTGATACAATAAAGAAAGAAAAAAAACTTGTCACAACCTAAACTATGTCACAGGAAGTTTTAAAAAGCACAGTCCGGGAAATGCGATCCTCCTCAGAAGTCCAAATCTTGAATAGATGAAGCTGTGATTGGTGTTATAGTCCACAATACCGTGTTGAGGTTGGTATACACCTGGCTTACCTAGATTAGTCAAGATCTAGATCTAGATCTTGCAAAAACTGGAGAACTAACGACTGTGCACACCGCACAGTGTTTAAAAAAATATATATTACCGTAATCAACAAAGGCGGGGGGAAATTTTTGACTAGAAAAGAAGTTAGTACAGTAGTTTGGTACTTGTGTAAAGAAACCCGTCCTGAGCAAACAGAAATTTTACTTCGCCGCCCCACGCCCGCTTGCGGTGCAAGGGAGGGAACTACTGTGGCAAGTTCGCGGCTTCGTGGACTTCTTGACGGCTCCTGTATCAATTCGCTCCGGAGAGCGAGCAGGCTTTCGTCCCGCACCGTGATGGTTGGTTGTGTGTGTGCGTTCCATCACAGACGTGAAGGGCAAGCGGCGGCCTGTCGGAGCTCCGCCGCTGTCGCTCGCTACCACCATGCCAGCGCTTGGGTTGGCCTATGGAATGATGCTATGATGTTACTAGAGTCTAGATCTAGCTAGCTGCTGGCAAGATCAAGATCCAGTCTAGGAAGGAATCTCATCATCTGAGCGCTTACGGTGCCCATTGGGGGAGGGAGGGGGTGATTATAATGTGCAGTTCAGCCATAGAGGAGGGTGGACATGAGATCAGCATGACGGAGCGAGCGAGAGAGAGAGAGAGAGAGAGAGAGAGAGAGAGAGAGAGAGAGAGAGAGAGAGAGAGAGAGAGAGAGAGGACAAGTGCATTTCATAACTATGATGAGACTTTCAAAAGAAAACGGGAAGGTTGTTGTGTGAGCATGTCAGTTGTTCTCTCTCTCTCTCTCTCTCTCTCTCTCTCTCTCTCTCTCTCTCTCTCTCTCTCTCTCTCTCTCTCTCTCTTCCCCCCCCTTCCCTTTCTGTTTATTTCTGTATGTGTAGGAGAGAGAGAGAGAGAGAGAGAGAGAGAGAGAGAGAGAGAGAGAGAGAGAGAGAGAGAGAGAGAGAGGTAGGCAGCTTGCAGCAACCAAAATACATGAAGTAGAAACCGCCTGATACTATGCAGCTTCAGACTTATAAAGTCCATGCCAACTGATATTTTGAGAGACAGGGAAAAAAAGAAAGGGATGGAGTGAAAGAGGGGTGCACGAGAGAGAGAGAGAAAGAGAGAGAGAGAGAGAGTAAAAACTATCAACCGAGAAGAAGGTAATGGAAATGAGAAAAGGGGGTAGAAAGAGACCCTTTATCGCCGTCTTGTCATTTGATGCAATAAATCTGAATTTCTCTCTAAGTGCCTATTATACGCCCCATCATGAAATTTGCCTAAAGGAGCAGCGGACCATTGCAGCCCTCTGTATATATTAACCGGGCGATGTCACACTGTTATACATTTATGTTTTACAAAAAAAAATTAATTGATATATCCATCCAGAGATCGCGATGTAAGACTGGTCACGCCCGCCTGATCATAAGGAGAGAGAGAGAGAGAGAGAGAGAGAGAGAGAGAGAGAGAGAGAGAGAGAGAGAGAGAGAGAGAGAGAGAGAGAGACAGACAGACAGACAGACAGACAGACAGACAGACAGACAGACAGATAAATAAAAAAAAAAAATAAAAAATTCATGAAATATCCAGTGAACGAACGGTAGGCCACGAAAAGCAATACATTGACCACAATAAAGTGATTTACATCCAAGTTGTGTAAGTAACAGTGAAGCTTGACTGGACTATCATTCTACAAGTGTTGACTTACGACAGCATAGTAAAAACCATCGTACCTTGGCTTCCTATATACTTTTTACAAAAAAAAAAAAAAAAAGGCAAAAAAAAAAAGAAAGAGTAAGAATTTGGGGGGGGGAGAGAGTCGGCAGCAAGCATTGCATCCTTTTCACATTGCACTGGCGACAAAACCTGTCGAGCGAGACAGATAGACAGTTTGATGGATGAGTTTGAATTTAACTGATAACGTTTTCTCTCTCTCTCTCTCTCTCTCTCTCTCTCTCTCTCTCTCTCTCTCTCTCTCTCTCTCTATCCCCCCCCACACACACACTCTTTTCTACTCTCTCTCTCTCTCTTTCTTTCTCTTTCAACTCCTTTCTTCTCACTGCTACCGATATTGTTGTCCCTTCGAATTATAAATCATTCTATCCCTGTATAATTATAATGTTTGTAGTTTTTTCAAATCTATCTATCTATCTGTCTGTCTGTCTGCCTATCTATATCTTATGTCTGTCTCTATCATTTCGCTTCCTTTAATCTTTCTTTCATAAATTTAAGGAGGAGGAGAAGAAGAAGAGAAGGAGGGGGGGGAGGAGGAGGAGGAGGAGGAGGAGGAGAAGAAGAAGAAGAAGAAGAAGAAGAAGAAGAAGAAGAAGAAGAAGAAGAAGAAGAAGAAGAAGAAGAAGAAGAAGAAGAAGAAGAAGAAGAAGAAGAAGAAGAAGAAGAAGAAGAGGACGACGACGACGACGGCGGCGACGACGAGGAGGATGAGGAGGTGGAGGAGGAGAAGAAGAAGGAGAAGGAGAAGTAGAAGTAGAAGTAGAACAAGACAGGGAAAAAGTAGTTCCGTACTCCTCTCTATGTACATACCCCTCTAAACGCTCATAATAAGGCTATGTAGGTACGAACACAAAAGTAAAGTCTTCTTCCTTGCGGGAACCTAGAGCTGCCATTTCTTCGTACCTACAGTATAACGAGCGTTTAAAAGGGTCTTCAAAAAAAGGAAAGGATTAATTAGCCAAGTTCTGTTCTTTCGCAAGCTGATCACCGTCTTGTACACTTCATCACGGTTGACCTTCTAAGATGTGGGTAGTTAAACAATTTCTTTTTTTTTTTTTTTTTGGACTGTTTATCTTATTTTTTCTTCCACCATTAATCCAAGCATAATTATCGAGGAGAAGTCAGAAATTAAAAGAAAATCATAAAGGAAATCGGTCTTCGTTTATTTATCTCGCAGGTCATTGCAATAACGAGGGTCGCATCGTTTTAATGATTCGCCAGTTGATGACTCATTTTATTCCATATTCGCCATTTTGTTTCACGTTTTGTAGCGTCTTTCTTTCTTTTTTACGTAATGAAATCTAATACTTCACATCATTTTAACTTCGACTGAAATTATGAATGTGCTGAGTTGGTTTAAAAATGGACTGATTGATTGATTGATTGAGGGCTGCTTACATTTCACAAGACCATTCCACCATTACGCATTATTATTATTTAACGCCTGGCCGTAATGTAATTTTACATAGTGGCTGGCAAATATAGAAATTGTTTATAGTCTTTGACAATATGATTAACTGGACGATGTTCCGATCATTAAACGATTAAAAGTTTAAGCTTTGGACGAAAAATAAGGAGGGTACCGGGTTCGATTCCCATTAATTAATTATAATAAAAAGCTACGCTGTCACATTTCTTTCCCGACCATCTCTCAGTAATTGATCTGCACCTTAAGAGACTGATGCAGGTGCGATGGTTTAGGCTCTCTTTATAAAATAAAAAAATAAAAATAAATAACTAGGAATAGCCAGCAAACACACAAAATTAATAAAACATACGATTGAAAAATCAGTTCATCAGTAAGTACTGTAGAGCAACAATACGTCGATCACTGAAATGTACGGTTGGCATAGGAAGTTTTTTTTTTTTGTTTTGTTTTGTTTGTTTCTTTGTTTGTTGCTTTTTTTTAAACTACTTCTACGTCATTAACAACACGCGCCCAGCCTCGCTTCTTTTCTGTGTGCAATCGTGTAATCTAAAGTTCTTTGATGCAGGTGCTAAGCATTCCCTTCTGAAGTCTCCACTCAGCCCTCCACCTGCACTCTTTTAACAAGTTGAAACTAATTATTACGCCATGATTACTTCATTTCTTCGCTCAACACAACACCGCTTTGATCCCACACCAAAAAAAAAACCTGGCCTGCGTGAGAGGATATTAATGTGGAGCCCATACTGTTATAGTTATTATATACATTCAACTGCACTGCAGATTTATTAAGATCTATCAGAATTCCACATTCCTATTCTCAAGAGAATAATATACGTTATAAATTTGAAGGCGCAGATTGAATAAGATAAAGTATTCTGAATAATTTAACTTTTTTTTTTTTTTAAAGGAACGAAATACTGCATATTAGGACAATAACTAGATACACTATACGCAGTATCAAACATACAAATCCTGTTTCTACAATTTTCTTCCATATCTGACACAATATGTATATATATATATATATATATATATATATATATATATATATATATATATATATATATATATATATATATATTGTAGATGTTTAGTAAACGTGAGAGAATCTAAAATTAATGCACTTTCTTTTCTTTATTTTTTTTTCTTCATTTCCTTTGAATGTGTCTCGCAGAATTCGCGACATCTAGTTACAGAGCGCGGATGGCAGTGACATGTGGTGAGTAGAGGAACCGTGGTGCCCACGGACAGCATGTTGCTCATGAGCCTTCATATATCACGACTGTGTGTTACGGTTGCGACCTTAACAACCTGGTCCTAGAGAGGGTTCAGAGAACACAATCAAGGGTTTTACATTTTGATTCGATTCGACTGTGTTGAGAATGCGGTTAGGCTGCGTTCTTTGTGATTTCTTTATAGTGTAGGATGTGTGTGTGTGTATAAAAGGGGGGGGCGGAGGAGGAGGAGGGATGGAGGAGGGAGGGAGAGGAAGAGAGAGGTGGGAAGACAGATAGATTGGTTTTAAATTAAAAGTAGGATATTGGTTCTGTATATTGCAAAACAACTGGAACACATACATTTTATTTTGCGCTTTAATTCACAACCATTTGGTTTGCTTTCCAAGGGAGCAGATGGTAATTCATAAAATGTGAATTAAGGACAACTTTAATAGATGTATTATATCCATTCAATTTTTATTAATAATAAAAAGTGCGAAATATATTGCCCGCGCATCGTATTTTACGTAGACTATAAGAATCAGTATCAGTGCACTGCAAAAAAGTATCGAAGTTAAGCACAATCTTGTCAAGAAAGTCATATATATATATATATATATATATATATATATATATATATATATATATATATATATATATATATATATATATATATATATATATATATATATTATTTTTTTGACTAAAAGGGCATAGGTCTGGCACATCACACTTTTGAATATAAAGGTGAGTAAATTTTTTTAACTACCTTTTTTTCTTTTTCTTTTCTTTTTTTTTTTTTTTACAAAGAAAGTGGCCTTTCAACGAACTTTTAAGGATGGATTGGGATGGTTTAAGACACGATCCGATCCTGTTATAATAGCCTAATGGCACAGCTAGGAAAGGAGCTTTGTATTGTCAGCCCCAGCGCTAGCGCTCTACCGGCTATACTCTGCTTTATGATGCAAAAATAGTTGCGATATCATAGATTACAATAATGTTTACCAAAAACAATATTTATTCGTTCTTCACAGTGGGATTGGCTGTTTTACCTTTGTTTTTACGTTTCAAACCAGTATTATTTAATTCTTCTATACCCCCAACGCTTCTTCACGTGTCTTTTGAAGACAACTATTATTTTGATAAAGTTGCATCAAGTTCTAAACTGTTTCTCGTCGTCTGAGCCTCTGTCTGGTAAGGGGAAACTCCCAGACAAGCTAGTGATAATCCTATACTACTTCACCACCAGGGTCGGCAGCAGAGTCTCTCTCTCTCTCTCTCTCTCTCTCTCTCTCTCTCTCTCTCTCTCTCTCTCTCTCTCTCTCTCTCTCTCTCTCTCTCTCTCTCCCCTTCCCTGCCTCCCTCTCTCTCCCTCCCTCCCTCTCTCTCTGTCTCTTCCTCCCTCCCTCTCTCTCTCTCTCTCTCTCTCCTTCCCTGCCTCTCTCTCTCTCTCCTTCCCTTCCTCTCTCTCTCTCCCTCCCTACCTCTCTCTCTCTCCCTCTCTCTCTCCCTCCCTCCCAATTCTCCAAAGCAAAGTTTAGATCTAGAACTAGATCCAGGTCTAAACCTCTTCTTTACAACTTCACACCCGTCGAAACGGTACACATACCTCGCCCGGCTCGGGATCAAAGGGTGGCTGGGGGAGGTATTCATACCTGCCTGCTGGGGACAAAAGGACCGTGCTTTCCTTGACCCCGCGGAGAGCTGGAAGTTTTGCTCCAGAGCACGGGGGTCGCCCAGCCGGCGCGGGGGACCCGGAATGTATCCGATACAGAGAGGGCATTACGATTCGAGTCTCGAGTGATGGGCTGCTAGCGATTTTTATTATTTTTTTTTTAATTATTTTTTAAAAAACCTCTTTCTCTTTTTTCAACTTAGATTACTGGATAATCTGGACTCGTCGCACCCGATATTATACGGATAATTGAATATTAGGCATTTCAATGAATAGAAAGGGTTCTTTTCTCTTTGGTCTCTCTAGACGAAGCCTGATTCTTTTGTTTTTAAAATCTTAATGGCCCGGTTCAAGATTGTAAGGTTTCATAAGAAAGATGCTATTGCGTTATTTTATTTTATTTTTTTTTTTTTCATTTCTAATTTATTTATTTATTTTCCTTGGAGCGGAAGCGGGATGAACTGAAGTATGAAATGAGAAACTTTATTCATCAGTTCCCCCTAAAAAAAATTAAAAAAAAAAAAAAAAAATTTTTTTTTCCAGCAAGTCTGTTTTAAAACTTGAAATGTCATGAAGGAAAACGATGACGGTTGAGGAGGGAGAGAGAGAGAGTTACAGAGAGAGAGTGAGTGAATTAGTGAGGGAGTGCGGGAGGGAGGAGGGGATCCTGTGCAGCATTAGCTCTAAGAAACATAATCTGCCCAGGCCGAAATTGATGATCCACGGACTTCAACCAGTTTTCGTCCTCCGTCGGGTAAAGCTTGAATAAAGGCAAGGTTGATAGGATGAGGTCATGAACGAACTGCGAGCGGTAGAGGCCAAAAACACTATAATACAGAAAACGGCATGCTCAATCATTCATCCCCACCCCCGTCCTCCTCCGTGTCCAAAGATCATGCTGACATCCAAACGCCATTTTGTGCACGGGCTGTGAAGCTTGTCCTCTTTGCTGAACAATCTCCAGGGGCCAGCGCGCCGCGCGCATAATTATATATATCGCAGCTGATCATTCCGTGGCGGCCCGGCCCAGCCAGTCCACACGGCTCCAAACTGCTTTGTGGCATCGGGGAGTTGTTATCTACACTCTCTGGTGGCATTACGTCTGCCGAGGTCTGGCGGAGTATGATGCTCCACGGTTTCAAGATCACTGGCTCCCTTCCAAATGCGCAGATGTGACCTTTTAATTTTATCATTTAATATTCACGCTTTATGATTGTTTGCTTCATTTGACTGACTGACTGACTGATTGATTGATTGATTGATTGATCGATTGTTTGATTGATAGATTGTTGACTAACTAATAGACTAATCGACTTCGGTGGCTGATCGATTTGCGTATTGATTGTCCGATTCGATTGCCGGGTTGATGGATGCCCCAACACAGACGTCTCACTGGATGATTGGTTTGGTGCATGCCTAGTCTATAAACGGGTAATGTATTAATTTAATCAATTAACCGATTACCTGCTCGCTTGATTTGATTAAATTGTTGTCCGCTGTGATGGTTTAACAATCTTAGTGAACGATTTAATGGTTTGGATTCTAATTAGTCCAATTCTCCACTGTATTAAAAATACTGTTTTGGTTTTGTTTGATTGAATTTCTTGTTTGTTTTTGTTTTGTTTTTTTGTTTTTTGGTGTTTGTTTTGTTTTGTTTTTTTTGTTTGTTTGTTTGCTTTTTGTTTTTGTTTTTTGTTGTTGTTTTTTTTTTTTTGGGGTGGGGGGGGTGTTTGCTGTAAAAGGCTATTATGTGACCAAGTCAATGAGAAGCCAATGCATGATATTTGTATTCACTACCTTAAAACCTAAAAGAGGTTTTGTAATCGGATGCGAAAACATAAGATCCGGTCGATAGGATAGCACGGCATCCGTCTCAACTCCACTCATCGCAAAGTAGAGTATTCGTACCATTTTGGAGCTGAGACACCGTTCATGGAACCGATTCCCCGGATGGTGCCGGTTCGCACTATAAAAGGTTCAGCTGGTGTGATAAAATCCCTTTTGTTGATGCTTTTAATACAGTTTTGCCTTCATGGCGTTTGATGTAGTATTTAAGGTCTTTCTTCTTTTCCAACCTCTTCAGCTCCGCCCCTTCTTTATCCCTTCACGCTTTTCAAGTGGTAATGCGCTCTCTCCATCTCTCGCTCTCTTATATTTTTTTTTTATTTTCGAGGGGCGGGGGGTTGCAGCGCATAATTATACGATAATCACGACCCTTTTAACCAACTCCGAGGAAAGAAAAACGCGAACGAAAGAAAGAAATGCAGTATCCACAGTTTCTATACTATTAGGATTAAGAGAGAAGTTTAACGCCCCCCTCTGGCCCTGCTTTTCCCGAAGAATTTTATACGGAGGCCACGTTCAGTCGCTCACACTATTTTATATTTAGTACTGCGCAGTGCAGCCGTGCCGGTCCTTTTCCTTGCCGCCTCGGCCTAGAACAGTTATTGATTGACATGCTTTAGCACTTTCTATATAAGCCAAACCTTATACAGCCCTTTGCATTTCGCACTACCAACTCCTAAGATAACCCAAACATTTTTGTGGGAATTCCGAAAACGGCGTGATAATAATTTCGATCCAGATCTGGATCAGATTTTACTAAAAAAAAATCAGCTAAAGGTGCTTTTGTGATAATAATTTCGATCTAGATCTAGATGAGATTTTACTCACAAAAATTCAGCAAAAGCTCGTGCTGCTGTTGTGTGTCTGTGATGAAGAGAAACGCATGCACAATTTAAAAAATTGAGAAGAAAAATAAAAAAAAAAAAAAAAAAAAAAAAAAAAAAAAAAAAAAAACTAGCGCATCGCAAAACACTTTAGTGTCATACTAACCGCGAGAGTGCTGCTGGCTGCAGGGGAGGCTTTTTAACATCGACGTGGGTGGCCGGTGGGGAAAAAAAAAAAAATGTTTTATCGCGAGTGGGCGAACTAGGAAGAGACAAATCAACCACGAACCCTGAAGGAATCGAGTAACACGAGAGTCACGACGTGTCTCTGAAACATAATCCGAAACAATAGTGATGTGCAACTACTGGTTTTGCAGTCAGTGTATTCCGTGATTGTGTATAGGTGAAGGCCGATAACTCATTGACGACTAAAGATCACCGTAAATCGTAGGCTTCGGAATAATATAATTATTTATCGCACGGGCCAATTTACACTTTATTCAGTCGCATGAATAGAGTGTTTAAAGCTTTAGTTGGTGTTAAAACTGAGGGTTGACGCCGGGCAGTGCTCCTACGGTGTGGCGGTGTTGCTGGGAAATGTGTATACAGATTGTGTGTGTGTGTGTGTGTGTGTCTCTCTCTCTCTCTCTCTCTCTCTCTCTCTCTCTCTCTCTCTCTCTCTCTCTCTCTCTCTCTCTCATCTTGTCTTGTCTTGTCTTGTCTAAGCACAACTTTCCCACAACTGTGCATGACCCGAGAACGTCACTATCTTTCTATATTTCTGACGAAGCCGCATTTAGGGCAAAACTTTCACACGTTAAATTATTAATTTTATGGTTTGATTTTCATTGTTGTTCCGTACTTATAATTATAGTTCTGCGTCTCCTCCCTTTTAATTCTCTCTCACACTCTCTCTTACAACTCCTCCCTATTTCTCTTTTTCTCTCCATTTTAACCCTCTCTCTGCCAAAAAAAAAACAAAAAAACATATAATTCATCTCCTCTCTGACTCCTCCTTATCTTTCTGTCTTTTTGTCTGTCTGCCTCTCTCTCTCTCTCTCTCTCTCTCTCTCTCTCTCTCTCTCTCTCTCTCTCTCTCTCTCTCTCTCTCTCTCTCTCTCTCTCTCTCCCCCTCTCTCTCATTTAATTTCGAACGACGTGCATGTGGCGGGGTTAACGGCCGGAACAGGACTACACACACACACCCCGACAGTCCGCACGGAAAGAGCCAGTACACACATTTAGGCAACTTTTATCTCGCAAAGCAACACTCTCCACGGGGGACCCTCGCGATTCAATTCAATCAATATTACACCAACTTCGCGGTTTACAAACTGAGGATGACACAGTCGTAATTGTAAGAGATATACAAATTAAGTTTGTTTTTTGTTGTTGTTGTTGTTGTTTTTTCTTAATTGTGGAACTTAACATGCCAATACTTAATATATTGCGTGAGTGTGTGAGTCTGTGCTAGCATAGGAAAGCACACGCACAATACTTGAGCATACAACTATTAGGTAGGATTTTTGCTTTGTTTTGGGTTTTTCTAAAGGGATACAAGAAGATAAACGTACGTGTGGAAAAAGTTTGAGTAGATTGAAAAAAAAATAACCACATTTTATTGATCTTTATTATTTTCTTTTTAAAGTTCAATGTGAACAGGCACACAACCCAATTAAAGAGCGACAAGGAGAGCGACGTACGGGACTTTAAAATTTTATGAAGCCTCAATAAAAGCGACACGTTTATTTTTATGTTTTAAAAAATAAAATTGGTTTTAAAACAAAATGTTCCTCTCTTTGTCACGTAAGAATCGAGTTGTGTACATTTCCCATTTAAATCTAACAGGGAGAGAGAGAGAGAGAGAGAGAGAGAGAGAGAGAGAGAGAGAGAGAGAGAGAGAGAGAGAGAGAGAGATATGAAATTGCCTGAAGTGAATTTAACTTCACTAATTTTATCATTCTTTGATGACAAGAAAATTCATTGAATTATTCCGTTGATTAAACTAAATATCAGTAAACATTCATGATTAACATAAACACAGCAACATATTGAACGGGCGTCAAAACATTCTGCATTTCAAGAAATTTGGCGCAGAGTCAAACTTGCAAAGATGAACTAGTTTTTAAAAAATGCCTTTAAAGTATGCTTTCATAACTTTAGATCAAAAGCATTTTGAAAAAAAAAAAATCAATGACTGTAATTTGACATCTTTTAATTACTCATTACGAGAAGAGATTGCAAAAAGATCAATATCATTCTTTTAATTATTGTATGCAATTCTTTTTTCTTTTTTTTTTCACTGATCAAAACGTTAACTTTCCATTTAAAATTTTCTCCATTTAAAAATAAAAATGAACAGGGGGAAAAAAAAACCATCACGATAAGATAGACTGAGGTGGTACAGAAATTGTACTAGTTGTACAGAACCAAACTAGATGGCCCAGTCTCAGAAACGCTGACCATGCAGAGACTACCCTATCCAGCAACTAGTGTTAGACTATACCACGCAGTTAGGACAGGACTCGACCGTGCCAAATTAAAATACAATACCTGCAGTTTTTATAAAGGTAAGGGAGATATAAACAGCCACTTTGAAACGATTAAAAAAAAAAAAGTTATCATTTTTTTTCTTTTTAAATCTGAATAAATGCAAAGTTATAGAGATATTCAGCGGTGACAGAGAATACATACTGTATGAGCGAGAGATTTATGAAGAAGAAGGATAGAGATGGATATAGAGAGAGTGTGAGCGGCAGACAGACAGACAGACGGAAGAGATAGAATGTCTGTTAAAGGTAAGGGCATAGAGCGAGTCAGCAAGGAAAAAATGAAAAGATAAAAGAGGAAGAGGAGGTGGAGGGGACTAGACAGAAAAACAAATGGAAAGGAACAAGACAGGACAAAATAAAAAGAGAGCGGAAAGGGTGGTAATAGAGAGAGAGAGAGAGAGGAAGTGAGAAATGACACAAAACAGAAAGAGAAAGAGACTCAGGGAGAGACAGACAGAGAGAAAAAGAGAGAGTGACAAGATTGAGATGTACAGATAGAAAAGAAACGTTACTGGGAGTGGCAGTTACTTATTGTAATACATCAACGAAGGCTGGGAGATAGAGAGTGTGAAAAAGCGGAAGAGAAAGAGCGAGCGAGAAAGTTGTGTGGACGAAGTGAGGAGGAAAGAAAGAAAGAAAGAAAGAAAGAAATAGCACGGGTAAGAGCATACAACCACGATAGCGGCGGTCTCCGCCATTTTGTAACGTTTGCCGTTTTGCCCCACTCAACGGGAGGGCAACGCCTAATTGACGGCATCGAGTGTCGCGACACGTCCTCGAGAAATAAATACAATTCTTGTCTTCTGGCTCTTCCGATTTATTTCCAGGCGTTGAAGTGAAACTGGACCAAATAAAAATGGGAAAGAAAGGAGGCAAGAGAGAGAAAGAGAGAAAACAATGTGGTATGGAATAATGCGGTAAGAAATGATATTTTCGGTTTGTTTGGTTTGAAAGCAAAAGGACAGGCTGATCTCAGATCCCCACTCAAGTTGAATCCACCTTTTTTTTCCTTTTCTTTTTTTTTTTTTTTTTTTTTGATCAGAGTATCTAGAGATAAAGAAAGCAAAATCAAGCCCAATTTTGTGTAATTTTGATAACGTTTACGATTTTTGAGAGAGAAAAACGGTGCGATTTTTATTTGTGCCTATAATTATACTATGATATTTTCATCTTACTTCTTTTTCATTGCTTTTTTTCCCTCCTTTCTGCATTGATTGCTGTACATTTAGCGTTCTATCTTACATTTTTTATTCACGCATCCTACTTTTCTGATACTGTACTTGTTTTTGTTGTTGTTGTTTTGTTGCTGCTACCGCTGTTTTTAACTAAGTTTAGTAAGTCATCACCACCATCACCTCTAAAATCATCATCATCATCATCATCAAACCATCACCTCCACCAACATGACCATCAAGCTAATGCAACTAGGCGGGTGTTGTCATGCCTCAGCGGCATCAAACCAGCCATGTTGACGTCACCTGCCCCATGCTGACCACTTAGCGAGCTATAAACATACTTATGCACAGAAATGTTCTGCTAAAGTTTGCTGCACCCATAGGATTATTTAGTACTGTTACTACATAACGCATCTTACACTGCCGGGCAGTATATTCTCGGAAAGGGGTTATTATAAGGGTACTCGAGTGCAATACAATACACAAGTCCTGCAAGCAGATAAACACATGAGAAAACGACGGGGGAGGAAAGGATGAAGGTTGGGAGAGAGGGAGAGAGAGAGAGAGAGAGAGAGAGAGAGAGAGAGAGAGTGGTGATGATGATGATGATGATGATGATGATGATGATGATGATGATGATGATGATGATGATGATGATAATGAGGATGAGGATGAGTATAATGTCAACGATAATGATGATGATGGTGGTGATGATGATGATGATGATAATGATGATGATGATGATGATGATGATGATGATGATGATGATGATGATGATGATGATGATGATGATGATGATGATGATGATGATGATGAAGATGTCGTCGACGACAAGGATATGATGATGATGATGATGATGATGATGATGATGATAATGATGACGACGACGACGACGAAAACGATGTTTAAAACGTATTTGATGATGATGAGGACGACGACGACGACGATGATGGTGATGACGATAATTAATATGATGAAGAAAATGATAAAAGGAAGTGAACGTGGTGCCGCTTTGGCCCGAAAGAAAGAAATCAAAACTCCTAATTGTACCTGTTGGTTGCACTGACTCTGCCCGTGTCCACCGAAAGCACGACTAGCTAGACAGACAAATTGATCAAAAGCATATGGTGTGTCTCGATAAACGCCGAGGAAAATAGCAAAGTGCTAATGCATGCCTCCTGGCTGGAGGGAAAAAACAGATGACAGCAAACGTCAGAGCTTTGCACCGTGAAGTTATACTTATTGGTATTAGCATTCTACTTTGCATCCGTTAGCACATTTATGAGAGAGAGAGAGAGAGAGAGAGAGAGAGAGAGAGAGAGAGAGAGAGAGAGAGAGAGAGAGAGAGAGAGAGAGAGAGAGAGAGAGAGAGAGAGAGAGAGAGAGAGAGTGAAATCGGACTTTGACGCATTAAAGTTATATCTTTTAATTAAAACGACAGCAACTTTTAAAGTCAACTTCAAAGAAAAAGTTGTCTGGTTAGTTGATAAAAAAGCTGTAAAATTAACTCAGGTACCTATGACGTTTTAATTACAGTTTAGCAGGTCGATATCAGAAGCCGTCGATTAGTGCAGTGGCAAAGGAATAAAGTCAATGTTCTGGACTTTATATATGATTTTTCTCTTTCATTATTGTTGTTCCATATTATCATAGCGATGCCATTTTGACCGTGTCAAAATCTGTGAAACCCACGTTTCCCTAATAAAGCAAAGATACTCAAAAGCAAGAACTTGCTTGAACGGATCAAATCGCTTTAAACTGGTGCCATTTCGTATCATTTACACTTCACTTCAGCTCTGCATTGTTTAGATAAATGCAAAAGAAAACCTGATCAATCCTACAGATTATCAATTCTGCAAAACCACAAAACTCTGATTCAGTTGGGCATCTCTAATTTTTTTTTTTTTTTTAATTTTAATCTAACCAATCATTTCCCGCAAATTAAATTAATAATAATAATAATAATAATAATAATAATAATAATAATAATAATAATAATAATAATAATAATAATAATAATAATAATGAAAACTGTCAAACTATTTAAACGGGTGTTATAATTACCTTATATGACAGAAAACAAGACTCATGCATGGGATGGGTCAAATAATAAATTGAATTTTAAAAAAGAGCGGGGGGAGGAGGGGGGGGGGGGGAGAGAGAGAGAGAGAGAGAGAGAGAGAGAGAGAGAGAGAGAGAGAGAGAGAGAGAGAGAGAGAGAGAGAGAGAGAGAGAGAGAGAGACTATTACCGTATTTTGTCCAACGATTACAGTCATTGAGCAGAATGGTCCTCGAACTTTTTATTTCAAAAGCCACTTTGAGGAGCCGCCGGAGCCCCGCGCCTCAACCGCGAAAACAAACGGACCACTGGCCCTGGGAGAAAACAAGATGAAAGATAACGGGCCTGGGCCAATTCCGACCTGTCAATCATCCCGATTGTCTGGCCCAGTAAAAAGCAGGCATCTGGAAACCAATGGGGACACGCGCGTCCTGGGTCACTCACAGTGAGTACATGTTCACGACCGCGCACGCATTTTATGACCGGGCCTTGCTCGCTCACCCTTCGTCCCCTTGGGGAAGGGAGGGAGGGAGAGAGAGAGAGAGAGAGAGAGAGAGAGAGAGAGAGAGAGAGAGGCAGAGAGAGGGAGAGTGAAAGATAGAGAGGAAAGAATGTTAAAGCGGTTAGACATAGAAGATGATCTCTCATTCCCTTCTCTCTCTCTCTCTCTCTCTCTCTCTCTCTCTCTCTCTCTCTCTCTCTCTCTCTCTCTCTCTCCCTCTCCCTCTGTACATCTCTCTAATACCAATGCGTACATGCCTTTCCCTTCAGAAAAAATTCCACAGTACCAGTCACCCGCCCAGGCGCCAGACGAAAGCTAAAGCGGGGGATTCCCGGTATGACAAAAGTTCATAAAGAAAATTGGCTGGCAGTGTCGGCGAACTTGTTTCGCCCTCTTCTCTGGGGCTTTATTGTGGAAGCCGTCAAGCTTTTCACTTAAGAGTCCACCGACGGTATCTGCATGTCGGTCAGCTGAAGGCATCTCCCCGGGGTCGGACTAATACAGTCGCGGATATTGAGGGGAACATGATGCTATCAATCCGTGCGGTACTCTTCTTAGGCGGTGTTTGCTTCCCTCATTCCTCCTTTTACTCTCTCTTTCTGTTTCTTTCTTTCTCTCTCTCTCTCTCTCTCTCTCTCTCTCTCTCTCTCTCTCTCTCTCTCTCTCTCTCTCTCTCTCTTCTTACATTCCCTGTCTCCATCTTCCCCTCGCCTTAACTCGTCTCTGCATTTCTCGCTCTATGTCATAAAAGTGGACATATTGATTTGGAACTGTTACTCTCTATGGTACATTCTAGTAAACATGCAATACCTCATGGATTCCTTCTCATGCTTTGTATTCATACCAGAATGCCGATTTGACTATAAAATGTCGCTAAATTTTACAGCGTAAGAAATTTCTGATTTCAACAGTTATGTCTATTAAGTTATCAAATACAACGAAACGATGTGGTTGATGACATGCAAGTTAGATTAATTTGGTGATTCAGTGATTTCTTACTCCTATGTTTCGTTCCTAAGGCCAAGAACTTGATTTTGTTGAGGCGTAGCTTTATAAAACAATTTGTCTTCCATATAATTTCCCCCTTTTTTTTTCTTTTCGCATAGTCAGTACAAGCTTCCTGTTTGGAATCTGAAGGGAACTGGCTGATCGTTATGAGCACACTAAATATTACAGTGACATTGGATCAGGTCCGTGATGCCTCTAGGTTTCAAAATAACAGCTATTGACCGTCTGTCTTACGCACTTTCATAGTTTCCATTAGTTTGAGATTCAGAGTGGTTTATTTATTTTTTTTTTTAATCGTTTTATTTTTTTTCCTCTCGGCCGCTCACTGCGGATTTATTTTTCTGACTTTTTTATATTAACCTTGCTTATATTAGATAAAGCCCAAGTAAGAACGGGGACCTCTACTAGTACTGTGCTGTGATGTGTCCAGTCCGCATAACAGCCGTTATAATGTGCAAGAGGTCATATTACTCGATTTCAGTCAAGATCATTGATCAAATATTATATTGAGAGTGGGCCTTCCGTTACGTTGGGAAAAGAGGAAACATAGGGAGGGAGAGGGAGTGAGGGAGGCAGAGAGAGAGAGAGAGAGAGAGAGAGAGAGAGAGAGAGAGAGAGAGAGAGAGAGAGAGAGAGCGGAAGAGAAGAAGAACAAGAAGGAGATGGAGGAGAAGGAAAAGAAAGAAGAAGAAGAAAAAGAAGAAGAAGAAGAGGGGGGGAGGCAAGGAGAAGAATGGGGAGGAGGAGGAGGAGGAGGGGAAGGGGGAGGGAAATTAGAAAGCCTCAAAACCACAGAGTTATTGTTTCACGCTTACGATATTTCAATTTCCATCACAGATGGGCTTTTGACTGGCCGCGACAGGCGAGCAAGGCAAGCCGGGGCAATCCGTAATGAGTGAGAGCCGGTAGGAGAACTATGATTTTTGTTTCCCTTCGCGCGACCGTGTGTGTTTGTGTGTGAGTGCATCGGTATTCCTGTCATTACACAAAAGTTATTGGAAGCCACGGGCCGAGTAAATGAGGAACCAAAAAGGGGGACTGGGCGGAACAGATTGATGGTTGGCTTGGCTATGTAGATTGATGGATCGGTGCGTTTATATTATTTTTACAAGCTCACAGCACGGAACGAAGTGATTGAAGGGGGGCTGGAAGTTGAATTACGACAACAAAGAGGCAAAGAAAGAAAAGAAATACAAGAAGACAGACCGATAGATGATCGGTTGATAATCATGAAGGAAAGAACAAACAAAAAAAATTAAAGGGAAAAAATTTCCTGTGATCTCGATTCTTGTTAGATTAAAAAAAAGAATATTGTTCAAGTAAAAAGAAACAACTGAGGTTAAAATAAACACAAGAATGAAGCAAAATCCACAACTGATAACTAGGCTGCAGTCAAGAAAGAAAAAAAAAACTTAATGATGGAGAGCGGATGCGACCTGAAATTAGGAATATTAATTTTATGAGATGAGCTGAAAATTTTTCTGGCCGCGATTGCCCCTTAAGTCAA
This sequence comes from Elysia crispata, assembly GCA_033675545.1. Taxonomy (NCBI): domain Eukaryota; kingdom Metazoa; phylum Mollusca; class Gastropoda; family Plakobranchidae; genus Elysia; species Elysia crispata. The sequence continues at coordinate 1,096,786 of JAWDGP010007329.1, forward strand.
TTGACATAATAGAGAAACTAAACGCTAGTTCTATTTTATAGGACGGACATAAGATGTTAAATTAGAAAAATAAGAAAATCACTATTTTTAATTTCGGTATCAAGACATCCCAAAATTAAAAAAAAAAAAATTAAAAAAATTAATTTGACATATCGCCAAAATAATTTTACGTCTTACCCGTGCCCTGGAATGGTTAACGGCAAGGTTAAGTATATAAATAAGTGTGAGGAGATAACAATTATGAAAAGGTCTCGATTAATAATTTGCCAATTATTATTTTAGTGCCAGCTTCGCAAGTAATGACACTATTCTCTTGAATTTTGACATAATAGTCGTGTAACTAGAACGATGGTCGCAGTTTTGTCAACCATAAACAAAGACGACAAAAAATTTTTTTTTCTTTCAAGATTAAAAAAAAAAAAAAAGATAAATTGGTGAAAAATCAAAATTATTGAGAAGCTTTATCGCTAAATCAGCCATGCCAGGAAATTATGCATTTTTTACACTTTGAAAAGGCAAAAGAATAAAAAAAAAAAAAAATACTTGCAAAATTGTCGGACCCAGAAGTTATTACATTTACATAATATTTTAATAATACAGATTGGCATTAAAAGTGATTATGCAAAAATCCTCGTAAATAATATTATTAACTTTCTTAGACAAAGGTTATTGGCTGGGGTAGTATCTTGGAAAAAGGGGGAGAGGGAGGGGGGTA
>JAWDGP010007329.1:1102500-1142500 GCA_033675545.1 Elysia crispata
TGTAGGGATGAAGTATTCGTGTTTCCTGGCTTGATAGTCATATGAGAGAAGAGGGAGGGGGAGGGAGGAGGGGGAGAAAGAAGGGGTCTAAGCTCTCTGGGGAGAGGGTGCGTTAATATTTTTTCCACTCTAACAAACCCGTTATTTTAACATTCTTCTGGTGCACGTCTCACTATATTTGGTGGTTTAAATTATAATAGGAATTTAATGTGAGTAAGAAGATGCCGATGTGATGATGCTGAGGAAGAGGACGAGGAAGAGAGAGAGAAAGAGAGAGAGAGAGAGGGGGGGAGAGAGAGAGAGAGAGAGAGAGAGAGAGAGAGAGAGAGAGAGAGAGAGAGAGAGAGAGAGAGAGAGAGAGAGAGAGAGAGAGAGAGAGAGAGAGAGAGACGAAAGGACGATACACTTATAACGATGGGGATCGACGGGACAGATAGAAAGATCGACAGACAGAAAGAATTATAGAGCTGCACCGCAAATAATATTTTCTCATTTAAAATGATTTTATACGGGCAACATCACCTATGACGTGCATACATCAACATAAATTTTGCAGTTCAATACGCCAACAACGTGCCTGGTGGCAATAAATCACAATCATTTCCTCATAATGTGGCCGAAAGCACTGCTGGGCCAATGTTTTACGTAGTAGCAACATAGATTTTTGAACAGATCGTTCTGGTTCTCTATGAAGTTGTAGGCCTCTTTAAAAAAATATCACCGCCAAATCAGGGTACTAATTATATAACCGACCATCGTGATATTGAAATAGTAAAGCCCCAAACTTGTGTGTGTGTGTGTCCAGGGGGTGGGGAGGGAGAGAGAGAGAGAGATGATACAACAAAGAGCCCGATTTCACTACAACTACAGTACTGCCGCCCTGGCGTTCCTACAATTATCTCCCCAAAACAAAAAAAAAGCATCAGTAATTATCAAGAAACATGATCGAGAGTCCGACAGCAGGGTTAAGACACCTCGAATTGACCGGGAGGGGGGGGGGGGGGGGGGGGAATTCCTGAAGTGTCCACTTCCCCGAAAAACCATCTCCTTTATCCGAATAAAAGTGTAATGACTGGACATGGCACTTTGATTGAAATGGCCCGATCACGCAACGGAAGCGATCAGTCTAAATTTTAGGTAGGGGATTCCTTTTTTTTTTCTTTTTGTACCTAAGAGGGCACTGACTGTCTTAGCCTGCCTTGGTCATAACATATCTTGACAAAGCCAGGATCTAATCTGATACTCCTCATAATTATTATCCACCAATAAGGACGTCTATGTGTCCGATTTTGATCATTTTTATCACAAACGCACGGGTACGGGCTAGGCTGTAGTTGAGCATTAAAGACCAGTTACAAATTAACGTCTATCGAGACAAAATGTCTAGGGTTTTTTTTTGTTTTTTTTAAATCGATACGTACCTCAGTTTGCCTGACTAGCGACGGTCAAAATTCGCTAGTTGTTGTTGCTGTGGTTGCTATTATTATTATTATTATTATTATTATTATTATTATTATTATTATTATTATTATTATTATTATTATTATTATTATTATTGTTATTATTATTATTATTATTATTATTATTATTATTATTATTTTTATTATTATTATTATTATTGTTATTATTATTATTATTATTATTATTATTGTTATTATTGTTATTATTGTTATTATTGTTATTATTATTATTATTATTATTATTATTATTATTATTATTATTATTATTATTATTTTTATTATTATTATTATTATTATTATTATTATTATTATTATTATTATTATTATTATTATTATTATTGTTGTTATTATTATTATTGTTATTCAAATAATGATGATTACGCCAAAAACACGACCATAATTATGTGTCCTAAACCGATTATGGCGATTGACGTCTGAATTTCTTATAATGGATCCCCGCTTCTTTTCCGTCCAAACCTACCGTGGATGAAAACAAAAAAAAAAGATAATAAATTTACAATTATCCTTCATAATGGATTATGTGAAATAAAAACTAAAAGCGATTTTATACTTGGAAAATGCGCTAAGCCTTCCTTTTTACGTGGAAAATCGGTTTCGAACAAAAATGCGTTGGTTTTACACAAAAAACAAGACAAGACAAGATTAGTGTTTATTCGACACAACGGGGTATTGAAAGAAACTTGATTTAATTGCTTATTAAATCATATTAAACATTCTCCGTGTAAAATATGAACAAAAGAAAATTATGGTAACATTTTAATGATAAAAAAACACGCAAATATGGTAGAGGGCACTGCGACCTTGTTAGCTTTTTTTAGGAGCAACAGAAAGTGATTTTCATGACGAAATTCCCTTAAAAAACGAATTAAAAGAAGGAAAGCGAGATATCTGAAAATGGGAAAGTAAAAAGAAATGGAAATATACTTTTTTCGTAATTTATTTATTTATTTATTTTTATTATTTTTTTTTTAAACGATCATAAGCTAGATTTTCGTATCGGAGTAAATCAAAACAAAAAAAAACATATAAAAATTAAGCAATCGATTTTCCATTTCATGCCTGTATTATTCCCTATTTACTAAGTATGGAAAAAGTAGAGGAGAAAGGGGTTTGGGGAGGAGGGGGGGGGGGGGAAGAGAGAAAACAAACTGGCATTATAATTCCAAATGCCGAGAATATTGTCGAAAGGAACCGTAATATCAATTATGGACAAGCAAAGTAGGGAACTCTATTGATCGATTTTGTCGAAGGACACGAAAGATCTTTTCTAAAGACTGGTGAAAGAATTTTTATTTTATTTTCTGGCTGCTACAGGAATCCTTAATCTCTGAGCTTGCTCGAAAGAGTTGGTTAAAAAAAATAAATAAATAATAATAATAATAATAATAATAATAATAATAATAATAATAATAATAATAATAATAATAATAATAATAATAATAATAATAATAATAATAATAATAATAATAATAATAATAATAATAATAATAATAATAATAAAAATAATAATAAAAGTAATGGTAACACACTGTTTTCTTTCTGTGACTGCCGCGATTATTTCTCAAAAGAAAAGTAGAGGAAAAATCGAGACCGACGCTAATGAGACATAATAATATTAAATGCTTCGGGGTTATCAAAGCGGTTTTGAATACATGCATGGATAAAAACAGTTTTGAAAAAAAAGAGGGGGTGGGGGAGAAACCCACAATAGTTTATTGAAGCCTTAAGCCCATTAGCAATTAAATTGGAGGAAAAGTAGATTTCTTATACGTCGAAAAATTATTGGGGTGGGAAAACATCTGTCAGAGAATAAAGGAGAGCGACTGAGAGAGAGAGAGAGAGAGAGAGAGAGAGAGAGAGAGACAGACAGACAGACAGAGAGACAGAGAGTCAGAGAGACACACAGAGAGACAGACAGACAAATCGACGGGCAGATAACTGATCATAGACAGAAAGATACATGGAGGTGTAACTATAGTGTTTGTGTGAGTGGATGAGTGTGTGTGTGTATGTGTGAATGAGAGAGATAGATTAGAAAATGTAAAAGAAAGAATGAGAAAGAAAAAGACAGGGGATAACAAGGAGAGGGAACGAGAAAGAGAGACAGAAATACCACAGAGGCATAGAGAGGAAAGAATCAGATAGGTTATATATATATAGAGAGAGAGAGAGAGAGAGAGAGAGAGAGAGAGAGAGAGAGAGAGAGAGAGAGAGAGAGAGAGAGAGAGAGAGAGAGAGAAGATATTTGCAAAAGGTCGAGAATGAAGGATTTACAAAATCAAAGAGCCACCCCTTTCCCCTCTCTCTCCTTTCTTTACACCAAAAAAAAAAGGGGGGGAGGGACTTCATAAAAGTAACACGAATAAACCGCGCTATATTATCATTCTATCACATCACGACATAAAGCGATCGAGTAAGGAGAGAAAAATCGTGATTAGTGTTTGAAAATTAGTCGAATAAAAACGATACGGTCCCACGTCGTGAAAAGTCTTAATTACGCACGCACTAAGTCGGTTACAGCGGATTTGAGAAACGTGTTTTTCCAGAATCGATATCAGCGTCATGACAGAATTATTCCTAATTACATAACTGTCAGGGTGGAGGGAGCTCCAATCTCTATGTTCGCATTATTTCTACTGATTTGCAAGAGTTTAGTAAAACGAAGGACACGACTTGTACTGTATACTTAGCAGGCGAAATAGTCTCAAAAAATGAAAGGTACATCTAAAATAATATCCATAGCATAACCGTGACTGAAGTGATTGATGTCATTGTCGATGTTGCGAGTTAATGATGTCACTGATCAATGACAATGATAAAGGAAAGAAAGAAGATGAAAAACTATGCAGCATGCAAAGGTGGTAACGATGGTTTAAGATTGTAGTGTTGATAGTAAGAAGGTGGTGGTAGTGAGCATTTTTGGTGCTAGTGGATTTCAATCATCGTGGTGGTTGCGAAGGTGATGGCGACGAAAGGGTCTATGTGCCTTAATATAAATATGGAGGAAGATGACACCACCACCACCATTACTACTACTGCTGCTGCTGCTGCTGCTGCTGTTACTACTACTACTACTGCTGCTGCTGCTGCTGCTGTTACTGCTATTATTACTACTACTACTTCTACTACTACTACTACTACTACTACTACTACTACTACTACTACTACTACTACTACTACTACTACTACTACTACAACTACCACTACTACAACTACCACTACTAGTAATAGTAATAATAATAATAATAATAATAATAATAATAATAATAATAATAATAATAATAACAATAATAACAATAATAATAATAATAATAACAATAATAATAAGCAAGAAAAACTGCGAAGTTAAAATTAAGCAATTAAATACGAAACACTCGACCATAATTATTTTAACACGAGGCAAGAAAACTCAAAACTAAATAAACATCTTTTCAAAAACGATAAAAATAAGGTAAAATAAAAACCCTCCCCCCATAATGAGACGATACTGTGCACCCATGCGACCCCGGTGACAGATCAGGCCCCGAGGGAGGGGAGAGAGGACTCAAGGAAAAAAGAGCCCTGTTTCTCTGGGTCAATGGGAGCAGCGATTAAGACAAAACTGACCGGGGGGGGGGGGGGGGAGTTGGAAATTACAAATCACTAAGTCGGCATTAGCCGCTCCAGTAACCAGTCTAGATTGGATTAGTCGGGGCTGCATCACAAAGCCTGCTCTTAGGAATAATGTACTCGAATTGAGGTCAAGAACTGTGTGATTCCGCAGGGAAGGGAGGAGAGAAAATAAACCACTTGAAAATTAGTCCCCAGTGACATTCGTAGAGGATTTTTTTTTTTAATTTGTTTCCTTCTTAAAGGTACCTAAACAAAATTTTAAAGAAAAAATATATATTTTTTTAAATTGAAAAAAAAATGTTACCACGGCTCAGGTATTGAAAAGAAGAGACAGTATTGGTTTTCAATTAAAAAATTAAACCCACTATTTTTTTATTTTTTTTTTTTGCTGCTCTCTTTTTTGTCTCGTCTAAAATTGCTCTAAACGACAGAATTACCAGACTTGGTAATGTATCCGAAGATCGGTGATCAAGGAAATTGATCTCAAGAGATTATCATTATTATTGTTAATCCCCCCCCCCCCCCCTTTTTTTTTTTTTCCCCGCTTTTCATTTTTCTACTCACAACATTAGTTATGAGTGTTGAAAGGAACAAAAAAAAAAAAATTCCTTTTGCCCATATATTCCTTTCGCTGTATGGGCAGTAGACTTCAGTATCGAAATCATCCTCTTGGTCTTCATGACGCCATGTTGACCTGCGCTATCGTCGTCGTCGTCATAATTATTATCATAATCATCATCAACACCATCATCATCACCATCACTATCATCTTCTTCATTATAATCATCCAATCGACAATATCATCATCTTCTTCTTCAACATCATCATTATCAAAATCATTATAAACACTATCTTCATCAAGATCACTAACATCTTCATTATAATCATCATCATCTTCATCATCATCATCATCATCATCATCATCATCACCACCACCACAACCACCAATACCACAATCATTTATGAAAATATCAATGATGAGGCACTGGTAATAGGAAAAAAGAAAAAAAAGGAACGAGATTGAAGGAAAAAGAAAAAAGAAAAGCAATCCTTAAGGATGTAAAAGGGAGAAGAAGAGGATGAGAGACAGTGAGACAGTGAGTTTGTGTTAGAGCGAGAGAGAGAGAGAGAGAGAGAGAGAGAGAGAGAGAGAGAGAGAGAGAGAGAGAGAGACGGACTGATGGACAGACGGAGAGATAGAGAGAGACAGTAAAGATCGAAAACAAAGAAAATTAGCAGAAAGACATGCTGAATATAACTAAGTTGGACAAAAAAGAGGGACAGGTGCAGAAGATCTCGATTTTTTATCATTCTCACAAGGACAGACTGATAATGAACAACTCACCTAAGGTCCATCTTTATCTTTTCGTCATTTAGACACTGTGGGAAAAAGAAGAAAAAAAGAAAAATAAAGTATGAAATGGTCAAAATGCATCTCTGGATATAATCATAATTGCTCTATTATGAAATAATTCAACCAAGGCGGGCGCTGAAAAAAAAAATTCTTCACATACGCAAAAATAAATAAATACATAAATAAATAAATAAAAAGAATTGTAAAACATTCTTCTTTTTATCAATATAAATAAATAAATAAATAAAGGAAGACAGGTGGATGAGGAGGAAAAGGAGGAGGAGGCGGAAAAAGAAGAAGGAGAGGAGGAGGAGGAGGAGAAGAAGAAAGCCAATGTATCGCTGCAGTGTAATTAATTTGCCGGCGCTCTCTCTCTCTCTCTCTCTCTCTCTCTCTCTCTCTCTCTCTCTCTCTCTCTCTCTCTCTCTCTCTCTCTCTCTCTCTTTCTCTATCTAACTCTCTGTACACCCTACAACAAACTGTTCAGACTGATGCCACCGTTTATGCTCAACGCGCCTTTTTTCTCCTTTATCCGCTCAAGTTCCCACTGTGTGCCCATATCACTACCTGTTTCCTAACTTTCCTACAATCACAATAAAGAAAAATAGCTACTGGATAGTATAATAGATCACCACGAACAACAGCCGCCACTCTCATTCCTAATTTTCCCGGTTCGATTTTCCGGAACGCTGCAATCTGGTTACTCTTCTCCCTCTCTCATTCTCATTCTCTCTCCCCCCGCCCCCCTCTCTCTCTCTCTCTCTCTCTCTCTCTCTCTCTCTCTCTCTCTGCCTCCCTTCCTCCTTCTTCTTCTTCTTCTTCACCTTTGTTGATCTCAGCAAAAATAACGATTTAATTTTGTTTCTAACCCCCCCCCCCCCATCTCTTTCTTTCTTTAGCAAGAAAAAAAAAACAACTTCTAAATCAAATTTCCCTTGCAGTGGCCGACCATTATTCCGAGTTAACAGAAAGCAAAATAATAATAGTAATAATAATACCAATATAACGATGATCTTGGACGTTTCGGGTTGGGAATCAATTTCACGCCTCATTGGTCGAAAGGTAAGGCTAAGAGGAGGAGAGGAAGAGATTGTTTCCTTCCACCTCCAAAAACGCCTGGGGCCGCAGTCACTGATGGCGAGACCGTAAGTGAGCTGCGGTCGGTCAGACCAGCATGTCTCCCCGTGTTTAAGAGTTAAACGACGGCACAGCTAGCTGGACCGTAGCATGGGTTTGGAGTGGTCTGGAAGCGTATAATTCACGAGAATGGCTTACGGCAAAAAAAAAAAAAAATCTGACCAGTTTAGTAATAATAAATTATAAAAAAAAAAAAAAAAAAAAAACCTATTATGTCATTCTTTCGAACAATTCGTGAGTGTTTCCGGTTTTAAAAAAAAAAAAAATTGGCATGCAGTTACCTCTACACTGAACTGAAGACAAAAGTTTTAACGTGATTCTTATGGAAAGAACAAAAAAAAAAAAAAAAAAAAATATGAATGAGAACTGGAGTGTACCATTTTCGCCTTTTTGTTTTATTTTGGAAAGGACACGGTAAAGTTGATTGCGTAAAGGAAATAAAGGATTTTGGATGACGGTCCTTGATGGGCATTGATGGTGCAGTTAAAAAAATCAGGGTTAAAGATGAGTAAGACAGAGGGTGAGAGACGTATGGACAGGAAGACAAACAGTAAAAGGGCAAAGCAAGGACAGAAAAAAAGTGGAGGGAGAGAGAGAGAGAGAGAGAGAGAGAGAGAGAGAGAGAGAGAGAGAGTCAGACAGATAGACAGACAGACAGACAGAGGAAGAGACAGAGAGGGAGGGAGGAAATAAGTAGTATGAGGAAAAGGAACAGAGAAAGGAAGATAAAAAGGAAAAGAGCTAAGTAAAAAGACAGAAAAGGATAGAAAGAAAGGCAAATCTAGGGATAGAGAGGCAGAGATATAAAGAGAGAGAGATGGAGAGAGAGAGGAGATACAGAAAGAGAAACAGAGAGATACAGAGAGAGAGAGAGAGAGAGAGAGAGAGAGAGAGAGAGAGAGAGAGAGAGAGAGAGAGAGAGAGAGAGAGAGAGAGAGAGAGAGAACACACTTTGCAACGCTACGATGTTGTTTCTCCGAAGGCTGTAGCTCATTTTTACAACGCCCCATCCAGTAGCGTAGAACCGAAAGAGTTTGCTGTGAGCAAACAGTTGTTGTTGGTCTAGGGAATCCTCCTGCATGCCTCCAGTTGGGCGCTAAGATCGCATGCGCAGCTCGGACGTGTTTATTCACCTAGGCCACCGTTGTCTTGGAACAGAGATTGATATATAACATAACCTTGTCCTTGCCCCCCTTGTTCGGCAACGAGAATTCACCGATTGAAGTCAGGAGTTTAGAGAGAGTGAGCGTAGGATGGAAGTGATAAAGACAAAAGGGTGGAGACTCGCACACACAGACAGAGGGCGGATCAGAGGGAGGGAGAGAGAGAGAGAGAGAGAGAGAGAGAGAGAGAGAGAGAGAGAGAGAGAGATGCAAAATAAGAAGTTAATAGGAGGAGGTTATAATAATATATTAAGATAAACCTTACAAAAATTATTAGATAGAATGTTAAATACCTGGATAAACAAAATATGATGTAAAAAGATGGAAAGATAGATTGATAGATAGATAAGAAAGAAAGAAAGATGGAAAGATAGATAAATAAGTTGAGAGAGAGAGACACACACACACACACAAAGAGCAACAAAGAGTTTTTGTAGAGGAAGCAGGTTAGGTACGGCGCTCAGGTGTTGTATCTTCAAAGTGAGCTACGGATCATTCCATTTTTATATTTAAAACCCACATGTTTTCTAAACCAAACAGTTTCATAAACACATAGTAAATGTGCTGAAGGAGAGCCAGCCAGCCAGCCAGAGAGCAGACAGATAGAGACAGAGAGAGAGAGAGAGAGAGAGAGAGAGAGAGAGAGAGAGAGAGAGAGAGAGAGAGAGAGAGAGACAGACAGACAGACAGACAGAGAGAGACAGAGAAAGAGACAGAGAAAGAGACATAGAAATAGAGAGAGAGAGAGAGAGAGAGAGAGAGAGAGAGAGAGAGAGAGAGAGAGAGAGAGAGAGAGAGAGAGAGAGAGAGAGACAGAGAGATTCTCACAGTTTTTGAAAGATCGCTAAGAAGCCTCGAACTCTCGGAAAAGCTGTTTGTGGTGGGAACCATTCAGCAGGGGCGCACGGACATCACCAAACACAAGGAACATTAATTTTATGAAGGAACATTAATTTTTGTTATGAACTTGACCTCTCCGGGCAACTCGACTCACGTGCAGAAAAGGGCAATAAGATTTGGCCAGCTTGATCTAGCTGGAATCTAGATCCTTTTCTATGATACGGGTGTCAAAGAGGTCTACATTGATAATTTCATTTAGGCTTATTAGCATAGTTAGCACAGAATAATATTAAGAAATTACCTCTCTTTTTTTTGTTTGCCTTTTAGCCAATCAGCCCACTCAGAAAGAACGCTCAAAACGGTGCCTGATATAATAGTAGAGCGATATTGCCCACTTTGACACTTAACGCAAAGGTTAGCTTATTTTGGTTATCGCGTTTGTACATAAGAAAGCCTCGGTCCAGCTTCTTTTGTCCGTAGTTTGTTTAGAAACAGCGCTGATATTACACTTTTTCTCCCTATTATTGAAAATATGTAAAACAATAAATAAATAAAAGCCCAGTTTTGAGATGAGGAATTTAGCAGCTGTATGATCGATCTAGTGTAATTGTTGCCGATAATAATTCCTCCTTTTCTAACGACAATCATTTATGGGGGCGCATCTATTTGAAAATCGTGCCATCGAGTCATGATCTATAGCGCAAAATTTTACTGCCAAGTCGTCGTTACTCGAAAAAGGGTTATAATTATATTCTTACAATGATATTTGGCTGGGTAGCGACTTTGGTGAGCGGCCAAAATAGGATATAATAAGAGGGATATTGTTCTTTCTTTCTCTTTCTTTCGCACAATACCCTCTTTCCCCCCCCCCAACCTCTTCATCACCTTTTTATTTTTTTTATTTTTTTGGAACCACCACAATTAACACAAAATACATAATAAATAAATCTTTTTTTTTTTTAAAATATTGAGATTCAAATAAAAATTATTTTTCGAAATCGGAAAATTTTGGCATGTGCCGACGCAATAACAAACTGCAGGTGTTTCGCGAAATTGGTGAACTTTCACGAGGTAGAAAATCGTTACGAAAACGAAAACTTCCCGCATGAACGAAATCGTATTTAGATGGGAAAATATTCAGGTCATCGTGCGCGGTTTCAACTTTTATCATAAGGCTTTTGTTTACAAAAAAAAAAAGAATATATATATATATAGAGAGAGAGAGAGAGACAGAGAGAGAGAGAGAGAGAGAGAGAGAGAGACAGACAGAGAGAGAGAGAGACAGAGAGAGAGACAGACAGACAGACAGACAGACAGACAGAGAGAGACAGGGAGAGATATTGGAAAGAGAACGAGGAAAAAAAAGGATAAAATTTATTACGTCAATGACATGATGTGGGAAGCGAGGTCTGCAAAGACGGACAAAATCGACCGAGAATTATAAACAGGAAGGTAATAGGGAGGGGAGCTAATCAGTGGAATCATCAAAAGTTTGAGACAGCTTCCTTCATGAGAAAATAACTAAATATGAAGGCAATATGGAAAAATGAACCAGCTGATAAATGAATGATATAATAAGATAATATTGTAACATAGAAGAATAAATAGCAGACAAAGTAAAATGATTGAATTATGGCAAGGTAAGAAAGTCAAAACGTTGCACAGTAAAGGAACAAGAGGGGAGGGGGGGGGATCTATATACGGTAAGGCTGATAACAAAAATATATGAACATCGAAATGAGAACCAGCTCCGTGAGCACTACGGTTTTTAATCTACAACGAAAATACCTTTTCAAAATTACGCTTCGCAGCTGTGACAATCTTAAGAGCGATAACATGAAATTGATTGCACGTGACTTCTTATAGATATTTCTTAGCGCCACAACTGCATATATAAACCGGGAAAAGAGCAAGGTGTTCCAGATAAATAAACAAAATTGAAAACATAAATAATTAAAATAAGACGAGGATGATGGTGGTGGTGGTTAGTAGTGTTGGTAATAATGACGATGATTATGGTATTGATATGATGGCACTGGTGATGATGGTGGTGGTGATGATGATGATGATGATGATGATGATGATGATGATGATGATGATGATGATGATGATGATGATACGGATAACACTATGATGATAATGATGATGATGATGATGATGATGATGATGATGATGATGATGCTAAAACCATGATCGCAGCTCTAGCCTGCATCTCACAAGAATGTGGCTTTTAAGGCGGTGAGCAATCACGAAATCATGCGTGATAAAGCCAAATATCAATATATATATTTTTTTTAATTTATTCTTATTTTTTTACTTCCTATCCCTCTCTCACAAACTTATCATTATTCCATATTAGAAGGCTAAGCTCGGTGGTCCTACTGCAGAGCGCAGAGCGCAGGAGAACTCTAGAATGGCTCTATAGATTTTCGATGTCAGGAAAGAGGAGGAGAGGGGATGAGCGCTGTGCATTGATTATTGATCAAGATATTTTTATGTTGAGTTCCGAAAGGAGCAGGTATTATAGTAATTAAAGGCATATCAAAAATAAAAAGGAAAAGAAAAGGAAGAAAGAACAACAAGAATAAGAACAAAACGCGAAACCTAAAAGAAGCAAATGGGAAAGGACGCAGGCCCTGCGTCAGTCTTCAGTTTTATACATAGAGAAAGACCGCATTTGACTAGATAGATATAGACTGTCTCGAATATGAAATAACTTCGGGGAATCGGAGACGGCGTTGAGTACAAGTTTGTGAAATTCGACAGGTTCCCACACTTTGACTTTTTAAAGAAATAAATTCCGACAAAAAAAAATTATATCCACATAAATAATTAAAAAAACAACTCCATAGGATGCAAAGCATTGAATATTAAGTGATATTGCTATTGGAAGTTGTTGGTTTTTTTTATATACACTATGATTGTAATTACAAGATCTATGATCATTAAAAATACTAAGAGTCACTAACTGTAGAATGTCATACATACACTGGCGCCCTACCTAACCAAAGTCAAAATTTCTTTCTAAAGTGATGGGATAATCGGGATATTTATTACAGGTTCAATATAAAATAAGAGCTGAGTACGTAAACAGTGACCCAAAAAAAAAAAAAAAAAAAAAGAAAAAAAGAAAAAAGAAAACAGATGAGATGGGATTGGGAAGTTGGGAAACAGAAGCTAATTGTTAATTGATAAGAACGAAAGATTCTAGAATAATAATATAATGATGATGATCATAATCATGGTGATAACAATAGTAATAATAATAATAATAATAATAATAATAATAATAATAATAATAATAATAATAATAATAATAATAATAATAATAATAATAATAATAATAATAATAATGATAATGATGATGATGATGATGATGATGATGATGATGATGATGATGATGATGATGATGATAATAATAATAACATAGGCAGGAGTCTATCATTGAAATCCCAGGTGGCTTCAAACCTAAAACTATTCTAACTTGATCTTAACCCCCACCCCTAGTACCCCAATCCCAATCACCTATTAAAGCATTTTTTTTTGTTTGTAAGTTTTTAGATCCTGTGCTCACATTACTTCTTTATAAGATTTGAAAGGATTTGAAATGAAATTAATACATGTCGGACGAAAAAGGGGGAAAGAAAACCAGAGTAAAATTAATAAATATCTCGAGATGTTACAGTTGAAGACAACAACACATTGCAATGCTGTGGTTGAAAATTAGAGAAAAATACCCTGCTAATTAATATCTCTTCTTGCTTTTATTACCATCAAAAATTGGTTCGTGAATTAATCGAGGTAAAAAAAAAAAAAAAAAAAAAAAAAAATAAATTGTGGCAATTACGGTTGAGTTTGTAAAGAATCGATACCAATTAAACAGCAGAAATGGCAACGAAAATGAAAAGAAAGAAAAAAAATTCCGGAAACGACTACGGCGAAAGCAGAGCGAAAGGAAACAAGCACAAATGAAAATGGAAATGAAAGACTAGGATGGAAATTAGTTGCTATTTTGCGGTAAATCCACTTGAGTTCTTAAGCGCCCTGAAACAAAGCTCTTTACGGCGGCTCTTTAATTGCGATGACCCAAACAATATACCCTCTCAACTCAGAGACGAGTGCGGTTGCTATCAATAATATTATAGAAATGGCACCTCATTAAAACTTCGATGACAGCGCCTATAAATTCTCCCAGAGTATTTATTGTGAACTAGATTAAAATGAAAAGAAAGAAAAAAAAAAAAAGAAAAGAAAATATTTTTAATACAAAGGCAGATTTCCTTGGACACAACCCGCACTAGGACTCGAACTCCGGACCTCCTGATCCGAATAGCAAGTGTCCAACAATGTTGAATTACCTAAACTGGGCATCGCTGAAAGGTAATGAATGAACTTGGAATTAGCAGTCTTGTGAATGTCGGTAATCTCAGACCTTTCAATCGAACACAGGACTCCTCCTTCAGATCGAGATTAAAACCAAAACTGACCTTAATATGTCTGAGTGGCTAAGGTACATATATACGTAGGAGGGCGTGAAATCACGACGATGGTGTTGATATCGGTATTGAGAAGTCGGAAAAAGAGTAACCCCCCAAGGGTGCACACTATTGTACATGAGGATGATGATGGTGGCTATGATGATGATGGTGATGGTGATCTTATCGTTATCGCGAAGTGTATAAGACAGTAACCCCCAAAAGTTAAACATATCATTATCGTTAAGTGTATAAGACAGTAACCCCCCAACGTTAAACATATCGTTATCGTTAAGTGTATAAGACAGTAACCCCCAAACGTTAAACATATCATTATCGTTAAGTGTATAAGAAAGTAACCCCCCAACGTGAAACATATCATTATCGTTAAGTGTATCAGAAAGTAACCCCCCAACGTTAAACAACCTTGTTGATGGGCATGCTGAGGGTGATGATGATATCATAATGAGGTTGGGGCAATCAAAGGAAGGAGGGGGGGAAATCTATAAAGGCCAAGCTTCGAATACATAAAACTAGGACTGGGCATCGCAACAAATAAAAGCTAATGCACTCTCGGCTCATTGTGAGAAGATTCGACAGAACTTCATAATAAAAAATAAAGAAAATGTTTATAATACGAAAGAAGATCACAAACCTCCGAATGTCTTTGATAGACTAGATAAAAATTAATAGATCAGTGAGAAGAAGAGAAACTTTTAGTAAAAAAAACATTACTGTACCGATTATTCAGACAACAAAATAAATCAAATATTTAACGAAAATAACACTTCTGTTCTTTTAAGGGAAACGATTGTTTATTGTTTCGGCTCAATAAATACATTCAGAAATATGACTGGTGCTAACGTTTTTCACACCATTTTCAAACATGTAATTATGTCTTGTAAAAGAGATCACAGCAAAGGTGAATTAAGACGTAAATTACATAAAGCTAAACTGAACCAGCCTTTGGAGAAATTCTTCAATAGGTTTGATCAAAGTATCTCTCTCTCTCTCTCTCTCTCTCTCTCTCTCTCTCTCTCTCTCTCTCTCTCTCTCTCTCTCTCTCTCTCTCTCTCTCCCCCTCCCCTTCTCTCTCATATCCTCTTTTTACACACACACACACACAGAGCTAGGAAGAGGCATCAAGAATCAAAAAGAAGGTCATGACCCATCGTGGAAACTCATAATCCATATGCAAAATAATCGAATATATAGAACAGCGGGAACCCTCATTCCATCTGCACCATGACCGGATAAATAGAACGGTGGGAGATATTTTTCCATCTGAACCATAGCCGGATACATAGAACGGCGGGAGTTGTTATTCCATCTGCACTATAAACAGATACGGCTGAAACTTTTATTCCATCTGCAGCATAGCCGGATTAATAGAAAGGTGGCAGCCCTTATTCAATACGCACCATGGCTTGATAAATAGAGCGGTGGGAGCCCTTAGTGCATCTGCACCATAACCGGATAGATAAAACGATGGGAACTCTTATTCTGACTGGACAATGAGCGAATTAATAAAACTGTGGGAGCTCTTATTCCATCTGCACTATGGCCGGATATATAAGACGGTGTGAGCTCTGATTTCATCAGAGCCATATCTGGATACAAAGAACGGTGTGAACTCTTGTTCTATCTGCATCATGGCCGGATAAATAGAACGGCGGGAGCTCTCATTCTATCTGAGCCATATCTGGATACAAAGAACGGTGTGAGCTCTGATTCCATCAGAACCATATCTGGATACAAAAAACGGTGTGAGCTCATATTCCATCTGCACCATGGCCGGATATATAGGGCTTTGTGAGCTCTTATTCCATCTGCACCATGGCCGGATATATAGGGCTTTGTGAGCTCTTATTCCATCTGCACCATGGCCGGATATATAGGGCGGTGTGAGCTCATATTCCATCTGCACCATGGCCGGATATATAGGGCTTTGTGAGCTCTTATTCCATCTGCACCATGGCCGGATATATAGGGCGGTGTGAGCTCTTATTCCATCTGCACCATGGCCGGATATATAAGGCGGTGTGAGCTCTTATTCCATCTGCACCATGGCCGGATATATAAGGCGGTGTGAGCTCTTATTCCATCTGCACCATGGCCGGATATATAAGGCGGTGTGAGCTCTTATTCCATCTGCACCATGGCCGGATATATAGGGCGGTGTGAGCTCTTATTCCATCTGCACCATGGCTGGATATATAAGGCGGTGTGAGCTCTTATTCCATCTGCACCATGGCCGGATATATAAGGCGGTGTGAGCTCTTATTCCATCTATACCATGGCCGGATATATAGGGCGGTGTGAGCTCTTATTCCATCTGCACCATGGCCGGATATATAGGGCGGTGTGAGCTCTTATTCCATCTGCACCATGGCCGGATATATAAGGCGGTGTGAGCTCTTATTCCATCTGCACCATGGCCGGATATATAAGGCGGTGTGAGCTCTTATTCCATCTGCACCATGGCCGGATATATAAGACGGTGTGAGCTCTTATTCCATCTGCACCATGGCCGGATATATAAGGCGGTGTGAGCTCTTATTCCATCTGCAGCATGGCCGGATATATAAGGCGGTGTGAGCTCTTATTCCATCTGCACCATGGCCGGATATATAAGGCGGTGTGAGCTCTTATTCCATCTGCACCATGGCCGGATATATAGGGCTTTGTGAGCTTTTATTCCATCTGCACCATGGCCGGATATATAGGGCTTTGTGAGCTTTTATTCCATCTGCACCATGGCCGGATATATAGGGCTTTGTGAGCTCTTATTCCATCTGCACCATGGCCGGATATATAGGGTGGTGTGAGTTCTGATTCTATCTGAGCCTAACTGGATACAAAAAACGGTGTGAGCTCTTATTCCATCTGAACCATAACCGTATACAAAGAAGGGCATGAGCTTTAAGTCCATCCAAACCAGCGCTGTATAAATATAACGGAAAATTAGTAGTCTTCATACAAAAATTATAGTGTATGATAAGAAGACTAAACGTACGCAATTTTCACAGCATCGTTAGAAATATTATAGATTCTACTGCTCGATCCGTGTCAACCAAGACCAAGCAGTATATCCTCTGTCCTTTAAGTTCATCCGAACCAGCGCTGGATAAATAGAACGAAAAATTAGTAGTCTTCATAAAAAATTATAGAATATGCTAAGAAGACTAAGTAAAAGTACGCAATTTTCACAGCATCGTTAGATATATTATAGATTCTATTGCTCGATCCGTGTCAACCAGGAACAAGCAGTATATCATCTGTCAGAGAATGGTATTAGACTTTGTCTTCCCGACGTACCCATTTCGACCTTGGGAGACATCATTAAAGGCGTTTTTGTTTTTTTTAACACAACCAATAATTGCAGCTCGCTAAGTTTACTGTTCGTAAACAGCGTAAAAAAAAAAAAAAAGGTCATCGTGCCCTCTAGGTATACACGAGCTACAATCAAATGCGTAAGTTATAGATAACATTTGCCGAGGGGTTCTAAGTCCTTGTGAAATGCGAATGGAGTTAGAACCCTGTGTCACACAGCCCGTAACAAGAAATGACGAACTGTTTCGGCTTCTGAACTTTTCTCACCGTGGAGCTAATGATCATCTGATACCGGCTGCTACTGCAACAAATAGGTGCTAGTGGGGGCTGACGTTATCACTGGGCAAAATGTTATTCTTATCTTTCTTTTAAATTATAATATTTAATTGTAATAATAACAAAAAAAAAAATAAGGATAACAAATGATGAGGTAGACGCGAATGGGTATTCTGACATTTTGCGATGGCGTCGTGATTGGAAATTGGATCCTCCAAGCAATTTGAGAAGGGCACGAGAAAATGCATTTATTTTTTCTCTTTTTTTCTTCTGCCTTTCTCTTTTTTCCCTCGTAAGTTTATAAATTCAAAATAAATAAATAAGTGAATAAATAAATTTGAAAAAAAAATGAAGACTTGGTGTAAAGATCAAAAGAAAAGAAGAGAGAGACAGTGAGTCATTTAGAGGAAGAGGAAACAATGAAATTGATTTGAAAAGGAAATTAAGGTAGATAAATAGATTGATAGATTATACAGATAGACAGAATGGTCGATTGATTACTTGATAGATACAGGAAAACAATGAAATTGGTTTGAAAAGGAAATTAAGGTAGATAAATAGATTGATAGATTATACAGATAGACAGAATGGTCGATTGATTACTTGATAGATACAGGAAAACAATGAAATTGGTTTGAAAAGGAAATTAAGGTAGATAAATAGATTGATAGATTATACAGATAGACAGAATGGTCGATTGATTACTTGATAGATACAGGAGTATAGGGTAAGAGAGAAGGCGTAAAAATTATAGAGGATGAGAGTCGGGAACAAAGCCGGAGATGGGCGAAGAGACGAAGCACAAATGACGAGAGAGAGAGAGAGAGAGAGAGAGAGAGAGAGAGAGAGAGAGAGAGAGAGAGAGAGAGAGAGAGAGAGAGAGAGAGAGAGAGAGGTGTTATTTGTTCCATTGGAAGAGAAGAAAGTGGTCAAAATATCTCCAAACCTGGCTAAGTGCCATATTACGATTGGGTCATGGTCCAGTGGCCATTGTTCTGACATAGATCATTCTACTAAACCGGAAACTTCCATGACCCATGAAACATAAATGATGGTATTTACATATGGGATTTATGTTCTTTCTTCAGACAAATTTTGAGAAAGAAAGAAAAAATAAAAAAAAAAAGGCGTCCATATTTTTCCTCCAAAATTACCACGCTCGCTTTCTATCCCCTTCTTCCAATAATATATAATTATTCTCATCGCTATTGATCAATTCCTTATCAACTGCCGGATCGAGGAATGGCCAGAGTAAAAAAAAAAAAAAAAACAAATCCGAATCAAACAAGGCATCTGATCCATGTTTTCGTGTGCATTGTTCTGGCACGGCGTGAAAGGTGAAAGAAATCTCTTTGCGAAGCCCATCAGCGTCCCAGAATCTCAAGACAATTATAAATATAATGCCTCATTGTGCCCTCCTCAAATTATCACGCTCCTCTCTTGGTTCCGATTGTTTGTCTGGTTGAGAGGTCGATTAGATAAGAAAGAGGAGGGGGGTTGGGGTGAGAGCATGGGAGGGACAAAGAAAATTACAAAATACACAAACATTCTCGTTGACAATCTCCCGTCAAAGGCAATTCGTCAACATGTTCTAGACCTCCCATTCACCATTGAGTTCTTGTGGCTGCGCTTGCTGGTGTATCGAGACGGTTGCGAGGTTTTACCGATTGAATTAGTACTCGGAGGGAGAATCCTCGCGTCAAAACCTTTTTTTTTTCCATTTAAAAACACTGACTATCCTAAAAATGGAGTAAATACCAATTTTCGCTGATTTATCATTTTGACTTCCACCTCGCATTTTCTTCACCATCTTTAAAAGACGGGTTTCTAATTACTTAGTTTTCTTTTCCTACCCGCAACCATCTCGCAACGTATCCCTTCTTTGGAAAAGAAATTGCTATTTATTCCAGAGCTTGCGTGGGACTGCGAGACTGACTAAACAAAAAGAAAACGACGCATCTGATAAAGAAGACGTTGGCACGGTCCAGGCAAATTTCTACATTCGAGTCACTATCTAAAATACCAGACCGTGTCTCTCTATTAGTGCCCAGTTGTCAAAGCAGTGACGGGCCTTGGCTGTACAGTTACAGACCATTATTTTCATAATTATTGGCAGAAAGCTGCATGGTTTCACCATAAAATAAATATGAGGGAGAGAGAAAAAAAACAGAAACGAAAATGAAATGAAAAAAAAATTTTTTTTGAATAATAAACAAAGCCAGCTAAAGCGACAAGGGGATAAACAATGATCAAGACTAGATTGCAAACTCGCCTCTTCAGACTGAATGAATTCCATTCAACTGTGGCTTTCTCACCGACTCGATCTCGTTTCAACTTCCCGTTTGGATAAGAATCTCTTGTCTTTCTCCCGACTGAAACTCACCACGTCACAACACTGAGAGAGGATTTTCAGCAGTTTGTTGACATGCTATCCATACAAAAAAAAAAAAAAAAAAAAAACAACAGAGAGAATGCGATGCAGTGGTCCGATATCATGATTAAAAAAAAAATAAAATGAAATAAAATACTGAAAAAAATATATTGTTTGTCTCATTCAGTTTGCATGAAACGCCATTCACCACCCAGATCAGACTAAGCCAGCATCGGAGTATTTCGCAAATTAAAGTCATGACATAAAAGGGGTTTCTGTTTGTCTCTCTATCCCTTCACTCTGTGTGTGAGACTAATATGGAATGGTGAGAGAGAGAGAGAGAGAGAGAGAGAGAGAGAGAGAGAGAGAGAGAGAGAGAGAGAGAGAGAGAGAGAGAGAGAGAGAGAGAGAGAGAGAGAGAGAGAGAAGAAAAAAAGGGAGAAAAAAACATGGGGGAAAAATACATTAAATTTTAAAGTGCAAACAACAACAACAACCACCACAACCACAAAAAAACCCTGCATACTTTCCGGTGCGTGCTCTTTTTCTTTCCTTTTTTTTTCTTTTTATATTAAAAGCTGTATAGATAATGTCACCTAAAACCAATGTGCAAACAAAATGAAAGAATGTTTTTTTTTTGTTGTTCTTTTTTTAATTATTATTTTGTTGCTTTTGTTTGTTTTTTTTTTTCAAAAGCTCGAACCAATTACGGAAATTGAGAACCACCGGTACACTGTACCGGTAATAATTAAGCTGAGAGTACGATTGAAGGGGATTGAATGGTAAAAGATCCTACCGAGAGCGATGCCTACCTAGAATTTCGTAACTACATTGACAAGCTGCAGCGGCTGCATACAGACTCACTCTGAGGCTGCAACAGTTCTCGATGCATTCGCTGGATGCGAGAAAGGGTTTAAGAGCTTAGATCATTCTCTAAGCGTTTTTAATTCCTTTCTCCAATACTATTTTTGTTTTGTTTTTTCTGTTCGTTTCTTTTACGTCTATGATTTTGTTTCCTTTTTTTTTTTTTTTATTTCTTTGTTTTCTTTTATGGCGGGATTAGCACACACATCGAGGAAGGTCTTTTCTCTGCACAGCATCCCGGGGTCTTTAGAAACAAAGGGTGGAACCTGGGAGGAGTAGATCGACCGCCGGCGCCATTCATTACTCTAATGTGAGAGAACGTAAAGAATGTCACAGCGGCTAGGATAGAGAAACAGCATGCAGCAGCAGCAGCAGCAGCAGGAGGATGAGGAGGAGGAGGAGGAGGAGCACAATGGAATGTGATCAAATAGAGCGTCAGGAATAGGACGCATGATCGCAGGTTTGTTTGTTGAGGGAGGAGCACATGCTAGATGGGTAGAAAGAGAAATAGAAGGGCCAGAGAGCGTGAGGGAGATTGAGAGAGAGAGAGAGAGAGAGTTGGACATACTGACAAACAGACAGGGAATATTAAGTCGAAAAGCGAAAAAAAAAGGGGGGGGGAGGGGGGGGGAGGGGGGGGGGGGGGGCAGCAAGGAGGAAAACTATAATATATAATAGAATAGAATAATTACATATTTTTATAATTATATAATATTATATTACAGAGATTGATAAACAGATAGTCTTGATAAAGGGAAAGAAGTACAGCGGCACTTTCAGTAATTTATACACACTTAAATTACGCGTTACCTGTATAAAATACCGATATCACTTTATCAAGTGTTGACATACATTAATATCCAATTAGAGCATGTTAGCGGTGAGATGTGACCGCAATTAACTTGAAAACTAAGAAATATTCAGAGGCATTTTTTTTTTTATCCCTCGCCGTTAACATTCTGTGACGCGAATAAAGAAAAAAATAATGATAGAAAAATGGGGGGAAATAATAAGTTATGAGAAGGGGGAAAAAAACAAACGAGAAAAGTGGGGAAAAGAATTACGAAGGTAGCTTTTAAAAACCTGCCTTTTCTCAGAAAGTCATGAATCTTGTCCCTAGGACTGGAGAGGGGAAGGGAGAGAAGGTGAGCTCAGACAGACAGTAGTAAAAAAAAAAAAAAAAAAAGGGGGGGGGGAGGAAGAGGAGGAGGAGACAGAAACGTGGACATAAAGCAACGACCCACCGAGTCCCCGCTGTGATGCGTCTCTCTACAGACTCAGCCCAGCTCACCCATGAGAGACGAGACAGTAGTTTGGCGATGACGAAAAATCATGAATGATGCGGAGGAGAAAGGTCTGTGAGAGAGAGAGAGAGAGAGAGAGAGAGAGAGAGAGAGAGACACAGAGAGAGAGAGAGAGAGAGACAGAGAGACAGAGAGACACAGAGAGAGAGAGACAGAGACAGACAGACAGACAGAGACAGACAGAGAGACACAGACAGACAGGCAGACAGACAGACAGACAGTCAGAGGGAAGACGGTTCAACGTCATTAGAGATTGAGCGAAATACAGAAAAAGAGAGACACGACAGAAAACTGATCAAGACAGATACATACAGGTAGACAGATATAACACAGAGTGAAAGAGAGAGGAGGGTGCGGGACAGAGAGCGGAGAAGGGAGAGAGGTGTAAGAGTCATGTACAAGAACAAAAATAATACTATGGTTTTTTGTTTTTGTTTTTTTCACGCAGTATGTAAAATTGGTGGTGGATGTAAAATCTAAAGGTGTTATTAGTTCTTCCTATTACAATTTTAGAAAACCGCCCACTTTCTCCGCTGAGATTCTAAATCTCTCCTGTTGAGAAAGAGTAGCCCAGGTAACTTTAATAATTTAAAAAAAATGATGATAACGATTTTGTTAATGACTACGATAAGGTATGACGGTTATGCTCACTATCACGATGTGATGGCGGTGTTGACGAATATAATAGAGGTGATCGTAGTTTAGGTGATGAAAATGATGTAAATAGTGGAGGCGGTGGTGGTAGTAACGGTCATGGCGATGATGATGATGATGATGTGATGACCAAGATGAAGATGGTGGTCATCATAGTCTGTTGTCGATGATACCCATGAAGTATGGGTTCCCAGCGTTTCCGATAAGCTTAACAACATCAACAACTACGACTACAACTACAACTACAACTACAACTACAACTACTACTACTACTACTACTACTACTACTACTACTACTACTACTACTAATAATAATAATAATAATAATAATAATAATAATCGATTTCCCGTTTTTCTTGACCTGTTTACCAATCAAGCTGCGGGGCAACTTTTCTTTTTCCCTTCACTGTGTATTTTTCTTTATCTAGAGAGATTATTGGTTTTAAACTACATAACGGGATATGCTTTGAAATGCTGGTAGTAAAGGAAACTAATTATGTGAAAGAGAACCGCGCGCTTATCACACAAATTGTTTCGTTAACCACCTGAAAGAAGCATGCACAAAAACGGTGATTTATGTTCTTTCTTCAGACAAATTTTGGGAAAGAAAAAAAAAATGAAAAGAAAAGAACAACAAGGAGAAAATTAAGGAAGAAAATCGAAAGGGTGGTTCTGGGACCGTTTAGAAGACAATAAAAAAAATAGTTACATCAACATAAGTAGAGAGAGAGAGAGAGAGAGAGAGAGAGAGAGAGAGAGAGAGAGAGAGAGAGAGAGAGAGAGAGAGAGAGAGAGAGAGAGAGAGAGAATCTTATACGCAAGGACATAACGAAGGAAGAGACTACATTATCTTGCTTTTCTTTTTCTTTTTCCTCCTTCGACATGATTTTTTACATATAATTTTTTTTTAAACTTAAAAAAAAAAAATGATTTGCGATCAATACTGTATCATTATTTATTAATTCATGGCCCTTAACTCTCTCATGAATCTTTTGGTTAGGAATTAGATGTGGCCTTTCACTGAGCCCGCAGCAGCTAGGACTGGTAGCTAGCAGCAGCTGGGACTGATAGCTAGCAGCAGCTGGGACTGGTAGCTAGCAGCAGCAGCTTGGACTAGTAGCTAGCAGCAGCAGCTGGGACTGGTAGCTAGCAGCAGCAGCTAGGACTAGTAGCTAGCAGCAGCTAGGACTAGTAGCTAGCAGCAGCAGCTAGGACTAGTAGTTAGCAGCAGCTGGGACTGGTAGCTAGCAGCAGCAGCTAGGACTGGTAGCTAGCAGCAGCAGCTAGGACTGGTAGCTAGCAGCAGCAGCTAGGACTGGTAGCTGCAGCTAGGACTAGCAGCAGCTAGGACTAGTAGCTAGCAGCAGCTAGGACTGGTAGCTAGCAGCAGCAGCTAGGACTGGTAGCTAGCAGCAGCAGCTAGGACTGGTAGCTAGCAGCAGCAGCTGGAACTGGTAGCTAGCAGCAGCTGGAACTGGTAGCTAGCAGCAGCTAGGACTAGTAGCTAGCAGCAGCAGCTGGGACTGGTAGCTAGCAGCAGCTGGGACTGGTAGCTAGCAGCAGCTGGGACTGGTAGCTAGCAGCAGCAGCTAGGACTGGTAGCTAGCAGCAGCAGCTAGGACTGGTAGCTAGCAGCAGCAGCTAGGACTGGTAGCTAGCAGCAGCAGCTAGGACTGGTAGCTAGCAGCAGCTAGGACTGGTAGCTAGCAGCAGCAGCTAGGACTGGTAGCTAGCAGCAGCAGCTAGGACTGGTAGCTAGCAGCAGCAGCTAGGACTGGTAGCTAGCAGCAGCAACAGTGAGCCTTGAGTGCCCAACATAATACAGTTATCGTTTGTAGATAGACGACTAAACATTATTGACGAAAGCGCATGCAACAACATGGCGTCAGCAACAGCGCTCGAAAAAAAAAAATTGTAGCTGTAGGCAAAACATAACCAATTAAATACAACATGCACACGGCGAAAAATTAAGAGAACGAATTGCGTTTTTCGCAGAAGGGAAGGGGAGAGGGGATAGGGGTGGGGAGTAGGAGTGGTATAGAGATAGAGAGGGAGAGGGAGGGAGAGAACCCATGTGCAGTTGCGTAATCAGAGACCGTTAGGCATGCGCAAAGACCATGCGCGTGGATCGTTAGCCCGTGATTGTAATTACGGTTCTTTAAAAAGGAAGAAGAAAAGAAAAGAAGAAGAGAAAAAAATCTTTACAAACAGAAATTACAATCTTGGTGCGTTTGGCTGTCACGGGAAAGAAATTATACAAAATTATTTAATACAGCAGCGATATATAGATTTTTTCTTAGGGATCAGCAGCTAGCCTTAGATCGATAAATGTGCAAAACCTGAGTGCGGAGTGAGGTAAAGAAAGAAAAAAAAAAAACATAAGATCGAGATTATGAAAAATAAAGAAAAATGCAATTGTACTTTTAAACGAATATAACAGAGTAATTATTATGTTCCTAGCAAAATGAAGCGAGACGTAAGTTGGATAAACGGAATACGACAAGGGAAATTGCCGCCGAAAATTATAATAGACATGGTCTACAGATGCTAGAGAAATGTAAGTAAGAAAAAGATTCATACAGCTTAAGATTTAGGTAGAGCCCGACGGTGGTTAGAAATTGTGAGGCTTTGGGTGAAAATGATCGAGAGGAAATGCTCGCACTTTGCTTGTCCTTGTTGGGATTCGAACTCTCACCCTGTATTAATGGCGGCAACAGGTCCCTTGTAAATGATAGTGGGATGTAAGCTAAATGACTGGGAACTTTGCAGTTATTTTCTATTTACCTTTAATTTCATCTGTGTGTCTGTCTATTTATCGATATATATACATATATAAATAAATAAATATATATGTGTGTGTGTGTGTGTGTGTTTATCTATCCATGTATCTATCTATATATTCACCCATCCATCCATTCATCCATCCATCTATCTATCTATCCATCTATCCATCCGTCCGACCGCTCGTCTGTTTATCTGTCTGTCTATCTATCTATCTATATCCGTAAAGATGCACAGCCTTGCGGGAATTCATAAATGCCCATTCTTTTTCAACCTGCATGTTAAAATTTAAGAGAAAAAAAAACTACTTATAGATTTGGATCTTTACAAAAGTCGGTAACTATTCTGGTATACTTTCACATAACGTTAAAGCCAAAAAAAATATAGTCCTATAGTTAAACCACTATCATGACTGTTCAAACTTTCAGCCTGAAGATCAGAGAAACAAAACAGAAAAAGAACAAAAACAAAATAATGAATATCTCGAGCGTAGGTAGGTAGATCTAGATCTCTAAGCATCGGGAAATAGTCTCGAGGATCTCAAGGATTCTGCTGTCGATGCTCCGACTAGCCCCATCCAAGCCTATCGGAGCCAAGCATAGCTCAAACCATGGCTCTATGCAAGTTGCCAGCCCACTCCCTCACTGAGGCCAGTGCTTGACCAAGGAACCGGACAGGCATGGCGTGCCGCTGGGGCCAGGGCCGGATTCCGAGGATGTCTGACCCGAGTCCACGGGTCTATCGAGGATGTCGGACATGAAGCGATTCTCCACGTTGCAGAGGTATCGAGAAAACGGCGGTAAATAAAGAAATCACGGTCAGTACTTTGTTATCAGGCTATGGGAAAACCAACGAGAGTCCTCGGTTTATGACGTCATACAAGTTGTTTCGACGCAACAGTCCCTAGCAGTCGTTGAGTTAAAATTAATAAGCTATTTTCGAGACGAGTTCATCAGATCTGGAAGATGTGCCGGGTAGAGCTTCGCGGAGCGTCCTTGGTTGGTGATGTCATAGAGGCCGCTTGGAGCGAGGAGCGCATCGAGGAAGATGTGGCCGGAGCACCCATTGATACCGATGCTACTGACCTCGGCAAGCATGCCGAGAGATAGCGCGGAATGATAATGGAGACGGTGTCTATCAGTGCCTCTTGGAGATCCTTCCTGCGCTGCCTTTCCCCCATTCTCATACTATAATTATCGTCATACAGAGTGCCTCCGCTCTTTTTCCTTCACAGACTTTTTTTTTTTATCTTTCCCGTGGTCAGACTTCATGGTTAGAACAATCGTTTTTGCTTCATGGACAGGTGAGCTCATGTTCCAATGCCCGTTTTGTCCTACCTTTCTTTTCTTTCATAAACCACCATTTTAAACTCTTTTATGAATGCAGCTGTTCGGTGATAAATTTTCTTTTGCTCACACACACTCTATCTCTCGCTCCCTTACTCAACCATCTATCCCCCTCTTTGAGTCCCGTCTTCGTCTTTCTGTCTGCATTTGATATTATTTGTTTCCTAGTCTGTGAGTGTGTGTGTCTGTTTGTGTTTCTCTCTCTCTCTCTCTCTCTCTCTCTCTCTCTCTCTCTCTCTCTCTCTCTCTCTCTCTCTCTCTCTCTCTCTCTCTCTCTCTCTCTGTCCGTTGTCAAGATTTATACATATTATAAAGTTACGCAAAGGGCAATGTATGCACGATGCACTCAACAATCCTGACAACGAGCGGGAGTCATGTCAGTGTGAGTGTACACCCCAGTACAATCATGCGCAGGTAGGCCATTCCTCTCTTACTCACAGCATCCCAGTGAGTACGGGGCAAAGAATGCTATCAACGCTGTTTGCTCCTCTGCCACGGCTAGTGCGGAAAAGGCGTCGAGGGTTGAGGAAGACGAAGAAGAGGAATAACCAGAGGATGTAAGAAAACAGACAAGCCGCGAATAGCAAGTAAAGTGTACGGAGCACATATGGAGCTTTAAAAGTAATTACATATAATATATATATATATATATATATATATATATATATATATATATATATATATATATATATATATATATATATAAAAAAAAGAAACCTTGATCGATGATCTTACAAAATAAATCCTTCGGGTTTTTGGTTAAAGCAAGGGTTAGATATTGGGCGTCCAACACAGAAATAGTGGAAAAAATTCGAATCAGGCCAAGGGGAAAAAAAGGTAGGGAAGAAAGGTGTGTGTGTGTGTGTGTGGTGAGAGAGAGAGAGAGAGAGAGAGAGACAGAGAGCACATATCTACATGCCCCGACTGATAATAAATTTGTGAAAACAGGCAAGAGTCAATTGCAGGTAAAATCTGCAACCTGAAAGATGTGATAGAAAAAATGGATATTAAGAGGCTGATAAGAAAGGATGGCAAAGAGAGTGATACGCAAATAAATAAATCGAAAGATATCAGAAGATGAACGGATAAAAAGCTCGATACAATTATATTATATTATATTATATTGATAGTTAAAAAGATAGATAGATCAGCATACAAATTGGTCGATGAAATATTTTGGATAGAAAAAAAAAAAAAAAAAAGATAGGTACGAAGTTTTGATTTCATTTTCCTTAATAGATATAGGGTTAGATAAACAGAAAAAAAAGATTGACAGAGTTTTACAGATAAGGCAAGCTCATAGAAAGAGAGACAGACAAACAGAAAGAAGAAATAGTAAAGGGAAAAAAAATTGCGCTTAAAACTAGACGACGCAGATTCATGGGGTGATGGGATGGGTAACACTGCATCATCAAAGAGAAGGCCTTACCTGAGCAGTGTTCTCAAAGGAGAAAACTCCCAGGTGATCCATCTGCTCTTCATGCTTCCAGCTGTGGGTCTCGAAGTGAGCAACATACATAGCTACTTAGGCTCAAAGTATGATCTGGAATAGGATCGGGGCGATGAGAAACCTACGCTCTGACGCCTTGCAGACACAACTAGTAGAGTCATTCCCATCTTTGTGATGGTCATCACGGGGCTAAAGAATCCTTTTATGTTCTCACACCGAAGGGCCTATAGCGGAAGACGTTAACTATGAAAATCAACTTGAGTGGCTTAACGGTGCGGCTGTGGTAATGTTGTTGTATAAGGATCTTACTGTTGCTTATAATATTGTACCCACGGATGCTGTTTCAAATCTTGTTCTTGTTGGTGATCCTGTTGCCGTTGTAGTTGTTGTTGTTTTGTTGTTGTTGTTGTTGTTGTTGTTGTTACTGTTGTCATTGTTATTGTGGTGGTTGTTGTTGTCGCTGACGACGAACGATGATCATATTATGATGGTACGATTGAGGACGACGATAATGATAACCTTTATCATCATCTCGATGCGATAGCTTCCCTCTATCTCCCTCACTCACTCACCATCTCTCTATCTCTCTTCCTCCCTCCTTCTCTCTCCCATTACTTCATGATAAGCGAAAACAAGAACAATAACATCATTCTCTTCATCCCTCCTTCTCAAGACGAGGAAGCGCTTCTACTGTCAGTGAATATACCGTCAAAGAAAACGCTGGCAAGAACAGCAGCAGCAGCAGCTGCCCAAGGTATGTATTTGATGATGACGACGGAACCACCAACAACTAACTCTCAGGGATGGAACCGGCATCTCCAGATCTGTAATTACAGCCATTCGACACACAGCTAGCACAACACCAGAGAGGGAGGGATACATCCTCCCTGACAACTCACCCGGCGGAGCGGGAGGAGCCAGCGCACGCACGGGTTTTGGAGTTTTTGTAGTTTTGTAGTCTTGGTCTGTCATGGGCTTTGACTGCGCTCCTCTCTTCTCCCAGTGCAAACAGATTCCCCTTAGCAACAACAAACTGGGTAATAGGGAGAGAGAGACTGGGCATTGAGAGCCCTGAGGCATGCTAACAGATTAGCGGCTCTTCAATTCACGGTGAGTTTGAAAATCCATTGGGAGGAGAGGAAAAAAAAACAAAAAACAAAAAACAGTCCAAATCCGAGAAGAAAGAAGAAAAAAAAGTTCCGTTTACAAATCAGATTTGTAAGCCCCCCGTGTGGTTGTTTTAAATAAAGGAGGGAGGGAGGGTTGCAGGTGGGTGGAGCAAGCAATGAGAATGATGTAAAGAGGAAGATGAATAGCGAAGGCGTGGAGAGGAGAACGAATTACAAAATGAAACTGACAGAGTCAGAGAGGAAGAATGCAGCTTCAAAGCACCCCTAGTTCTCACTCTTTGTATCAAATATAAATATTACCTGAAACAGGGAGGTACTTCCCAAAGGTCATCAAAACCAAAACTGAAAACATAAAATTTTGTTTCCGGTCTCTAATCACAACCTTTGGACCAATATAACCGCAGAACTATGAAAATAACATAAGGGCAAAAGATGCTCAATATCAAGGCCGATACAACTGCACGCGATTCAATTTGGAAACGTTCACCAAACGTAGCTGCTAACCTAGGTGGTGCCCTCTATGAATGAACGTCATACAATCTGATCAACTTTCATCGAGCAGCTGAACAATAATTCTTCTTGCTTTAATTCATTTCACCAGAACCATACAGCACCATAATATCGAAGTCTTAATATAGCCTTCGTGGGAAAAGAAGTTTTGATATCGCAATAACAAAAAAGGAAATTTTGGAAAGGAAAATTATTTAAAAAAAAATAATAAAAGATTTTTCGCGGTGGTTTTTCCTCCTCTTCCAGGATCTAGGACCATCCATCCTCAACCTGCATATTTTCCCGAAAACAATGAAGGGTGGAACGACACACAAGCTCAGTGTAAACAAACGCTTCGACGAAAAGGGGAGAATAATCTAGTTACGGTAGGTGGAGTAGCCTACGGAGATCGCTTGCAGTATAAATAATCGCTTGCGATGTTTCGGCACAAGGAAGAGGCCTGTTTCGAGAGCACCTTGAACTTGCTTTGCCTTGCCGCACCGAGATAAGTGCACTGCGCGGTCTAAATTAAACATCCTTCCAAAAAAAAGCAGGCCTTTAAAACTAACTTATTTTTAATAAATTTAAAAAAAAATCGCCGAGAGCTAGAATTAGGGGTATTTGACAGAGGAGACAGAAGTGTCTTTGTAGTATAGTATGAAACTAGATCTAGATCTATCATAGTCCTCGTGCGGAGAACTAATATAACGAGTAATTCCAACCAACATGGGTTCCCTTAATATTTTTTTTTTCTTCATGTCGTTTAAAACATGAAAAAAGTTCGGATATAGAATAGGACAGCCTGTTACTCCGCGTTGAGAAATTTCTTAATTTTGTATAAATTGTTTACTTTTCTCTATACTTTTCTTATTTGAGTGAACATTTTATGTATTATATTCTATCTACGATCTTTCAAAACTGCTTCTGGTACACTTTTACAGAGATCCATCACTATCCATCGTTATCCACCGTTATCCGTGGACAAATTGATTACTCGCAAAATCAACAAAAGCGCAATATAAAGCATATACAGGAAGGATAAATAAATTAAGCGGTCACGCTAGACTAATACAGTCGTTCCAAACACAAACAGTCGCCTACACCGAGCAGCGACTAGCTGGGCAGCGCATTTAGAGTGAGTGACCACTGTCTTGATAAATATTTCGCAATTCGGACGCAGGTTAGGTCATCTGAAGTAAACCATGCACACGCGCGAAGTCTCAAGTGACCGGTTGATGAGAGATATAGGACGGGAGATGTCGAGCAACAAACGGACACGGGGTGGACTGGGGGTCCACTAATCAAACTCACGTACTCACGGGTAAATCTGGCTACACCAAAAAATACACAATGGACGAGACCGAGGTGTTGGAAAAGGGTGGGGGGGGGGGGGGGGAAGGGGAGGGAGGGATAGAGAGACAGGGAAGACGGTGGGGAGTAGGGAAAGGGAGATTCGGAAATATAAAAAAAAGGTGTGAATTTGATGTGCAAACAAAAGTAATTACGACATAATTATTTGGGAAAGCTGATGCTAAAATGCCTTCCTTCAGGCTGGGTACCAAATGATAAGGCCTTAATCCACAGAAAACCACGCACTCATATTCATTCTCTCTCTCTCTCTCTCTCTCTCTCTCTCTCTCTCTCTCTCTCTCTCTCTCTCTCTCTCTCTCTCTCTCTCTCTCTCTCTCTCTCTCTCTCTCTCTCTCCAAGCTCTTATTATATGCAAAAGAAAAAACGATGTTTTTTTTTCTGTTTTTAATTTTATTTTGTTTTATAATGAAAGAGGCCACAATCTCAAAACCTTCATCAATGGTGTAGAATGATGTAGTTTGAACCATCGAGAAGACCTTCCTATTATTTAACATCTCGAGATAGATTCTGAAGTGCTAGCCGATTGGCCATGGACTTATCCACATTGAAGACTTAATGCACACATATGTACACATGTACGCTTCAGAGTCAGATGGAAAGATAAGGGTGAGCTCGAATGGAAAAGGTACAAGGAACAGGATAGTGGTGCTATCCTCAGTGCCTCGGGACGGCGAGGTGTGAGCAGATGGAGATGAAACACATGCGTTCTGTTGCCGTAATCAGCTCCCTTGAGTCTGGGTGTGTGTGTGTGTATATATACATATCTTGTGAACAAACACATTCATTCATTCTTTCTTTCTCTCTCTGTCTCTCTGTCTCTCCCTCTTTATTTTTCTCCCCTAATTTTCTCTCCATTTCACTCATCACTTTCCTTTTGTTTTAATGCTCTTATCTCCGTCTTTTTCTTTCTTCTTTTTCTTCTCTCTCTCTCGCTCTCTCTCTCTCTCTCTCTCTCTCTCTCTCTCTCTCTCTCTCTCTCTCTCTCTCTCTCTCTCTCTCTCTCTCTCTCTCTCTCTCTCTCTCTCTCTCTCTCTCTTTCTCCCCAACCTTTCTCTCCATTTTCACTCATCACTTTTCTTTTTTTTATGCTCTTACCTTCATATCTCTTGTCTTTTTCTTTCTTCTTCATCTTCTTCTTCTTCACTCACTTTCCCCCCCTCTCTCTTTCTCTCTCTCCCCCCCCCTCTCTCTCTCTCTCTCTCTCTCTCTCTCTCTCTCTCTCTCTCTCTCTCTCTCTCTCTCAGAATAAATATATTAAGTAGAAACAGGTGTTAGCAGAAGAGGGTTAAGTGAACTTGCACATTTCTAAAAACGTGCACCCCAAACGCTAGAAACCTTTTTAAGAGGTCGCAGCGCAGAGGTTGGGAATCGGTTTAAGACACGCCAGCAAGCTGCCGAGCTTAAAAATAAATAAAGGAGAAAAAATTTAAAAAGAGAAAAAAAAATATCCACAATAACTTTTGAAATGGATTAGTACTGAACATTTTTTTTTATTATTTTTGTTTTTTTTAAATTTGATTTGGGAAGAGGAGAAAATGATTTTTCTTGCCGATGAAAATAAATCATTCTGAAAAAATAGATCAACATAATGGAATACCTGAATACAAGTCGTATAAGCTTTTAATGGAGTTTTGATTGATTGATTGATTGATTCGTTGAGGTTGATCAATGAATTGCTTGAACGTCCACAGTTGTGGTAAGCACCAATAAATAAGCAATGAATAGAGTAAACGAGTATTTTGAACTAAAAACAAATATTTCGTTTTCCACAGTAGGCGTTCTTCGTGTGACACAAAATTGCTATTTTAAGGCGAAAGTCGAAACGAATACGGTGCTGACTTCCATTTATTACACTGATTGAATTTTTCACGCAGTTAAACTTAGCAAAACCGCAGATCCCTTGGGTCCCCAGAAAAGAATTACAAATATTATCTTCATCATTGATTTTTAGCAATTTTTTTTTTAAAATAGCAACAGATTTCGGCCTTACAAGATATCCTTTCTGCATCACTTGATTTGTCATGGAACACGCGACATTTTTATGCATCAAGCGGTGGTTACTCCCACAACATAATCTAACGCCCTTCGACGTACGGTAGGGAATCATTATGGCAAGATAAGACAAGACAAGACAGTACGCTATATGCTGTATGCGAGAAAGCTAAATTCCCCGGAGAGCGAATGCAGTTCGGACGCTCCCACCGACACTTCCTGAGCGATTTGTCTCCGAAGAAGGAATCACAAACCCTTTATGCCTGTATCTCTATGTTCGTCTCGGTCTTAGGGCTAACGGCGCGTTTCCCCCTAAGCGCCACCTAGACGTGACAAGCACTCGTTCCTTATCTCCGGCAAGCTGTCACCGGTCACGGGCTGGCATCGGCCATCGGAAACGATGAGAGAAATGCCGGAGCCGGAACCGTCCGAGCGCTGGTCAATCTGTCTCCAGTACTGCTCGGACACCAGAAGTGGCGTCTCCCGACCCGGTCAAAGCAACCCCCTTGGGAGGATGTTGGTGGTGGTTTTGCGCGGACCCGGAATAAAGGAAACTCGTCTAATTCTGTTCTTTCCAAATCTGTAGTCTTTTAAACCGCTTATTAGAAAGTTGTGAATTTTTCGCGTTACGTGCGTAAAAGTGTACTGCCATGCCTTGCGCGCTGCGGGAATTCTTAGCCGCGCACTTATATAAACCTAAATGATAATGAATGTTTAAAAATATCTGTGAACAGATTTGGATCTTACAAAAGTAGTTGGTTATTCCTGTAGCGGATATTGGAAGAGGGAGCGATCAGCTGGTAATAGTTCACAGATACGCTCAACAAGCGGATTCATTAAGTGATTGCAGTCGCTTCTGCTTTTAGCCTTTAGCACTCGTGTAATTAAACCGTTCTTAAGAGACTGGAGTGCTGGTTAAAACAGTGGCTGTAAACTTAAGACTAAGCAAATGTAAACGACTCTGTTTCCTAAACTGCTAATCAATACAATATAAGTGTTCACATCAGCAAACTAAGTGGTGAAGGGGTAAAAAAAAAGGTTGATGGTTTTGGAGATAATGTGATAAAACTTTAGCTTCAGTATTGAGTCATCGTCAAAAGAGAGGGGGCAGAGGACGATCAAGGAGTCATATGCGAAGGTAAAAGAGAAAGACATGCAGATGACTCTAAACGGAAGAAAAGTGGGATATGAGAGAGAGAGAGAGAGAGAGAGAGAGAGAGAGAGAGAGAGAGAGAGAGAGAGAGAGAGAGAGAGAGAGAGAGAGAAAGTATGGGTGACAAAACTAAAGACAGGCAGGCAGCTGTATAGACCAACAGGAGTTCCAAATAATGGGGGGGAAAGTGAAAAAGAAAGCTGATTAATAAGATACTCGGATTCTCTTTACATCTCTCTCCCTCTACACCTCTCTCTCTCTCTCTCTCTCTCTCTCTGTCTCTCTCTCTCTCTATCTCTCTCTCTCTAAGCATCAACCAAAAGACACAAGCTGCTCGTTGGAACAACGGAACTTCAAGCAGCGGTTGAGTCGCCAAGAACACCACAAGTACAAAAAAAAAAAAAAAAAAATTGGGGACCGCAAGCCATGACCCGGCCAAGCCACGATAAGGCGAAGTAGATGGATGGGCCGCGAATGACCGCGGGACTAATGAATCAACGTGTATATATCACCGCTAATTGGAATGGACGCGCAGAATAGCAGCGCAACAGAGTTCTCACGGCTGGCTGATGGGGCCAGGCACAGAGAAGAGAGACAACCCGAGAATTACAGTGGTCCGTCTTGATATTTTTGAGGAGCTTGATGGTCGGCATTGTTAACTCATTCAAATGTCCTGGCAAGGCGGTGGGTGTCGCATAAGTGCAGGTTGGATCTACGTGTAAATTATACTATGTTTTTGTGGTTTGGTCGTTTTGTTTTGTTTTTTTTTTTTTTGTTGTTGTTTTTTTTGTTTTTTTTTCTCCATTTTTCCTTTCGCTTTCGTCCTAATTGTTTACACTGTTAGATCTAGGTTAAATATAGATTAGTGGTAACTTCCTATACGGTATTACATTGTGTTTAGCTTGTTTTCCAGAGATTGCTTGTGAAATGTCATTTTAAGGACGCTTAGGTCAGCGTAGGTAGAGCGCCTAAGGGTTGATACTCAAGAATACCACCCGTTTAAGGAATTTTTTTTTTTTTAATTAAAAGAAAGGGCAAATGACGGCATCAATCCAGAAGATGGAGTTTCGTAGTTGCGCCTTAAGCACTTTTCCATCAAGAAAATACAAAAAAAAAATTTTTTTCATTAATTCTAACACGCTTCCCCCCCCCATATTATGCCAAGGATTTCCTATTTGTTTTGAAAAAACGAAAACTTTTCGTAAATCTTACCACGGAAATCTGTTTCCGGCAACCTGATATTTCTTAAAGTTGTACAGTAATATTCAATGATACTAGTTAATGTATTACACGACAAAAAAAAAACGCCGTCACAACGAATATTTGCCGTTTCCCAAGAACTGAAAAATATGATGTCATCTATATTACATTTCGTGACAAAGCTTAAAATAAAATAGAATAAAATAAAGCAAAAAGGTGAGACAGGAAAAAAAGAGTACTGCACACCTTTCTTTATCAGGCTCTAAAGTGCCGGAGGGTGAAAAAAAAATGAATGTTGATCACAACGACGTTAATCAGAGTGAGCAGTCACGATTCTGTCTTCGCCCAGTGCTTGAAATAGCAGCAACTCCGATATCAACCTACAATTATT
Source organism: Elysia crispata (assembly GCA_033675545.1). Classification (NCBI taxonomy): domain Eukaryota; kingdom Metazoa; phylum Mollusca; class Gastropoda; family Plakobranchidae; genus Elysia; species Elysia crispata. The sequence continues at coordinate 1,138,668 of JAWDGP010007329.1, forward strand.
AATTTAGTGTTGAGCATGATTAAGGGGAATATGAGAGACAGAGAGAGAGAGAGAGAGAGAGAGAGAGAGAGAGAGAGAGAGAGAGAGAGAGAGAAGAAGAAGAAGAAGTAGGAAGGTGCATATTAACAGATACTCAGAAATTAAGGAGGAGAAATTATAAAAGAGAAACGAAAAAGAAAGAGAAAAGCAACCGAAAAGCTTTAATAGTGTGTGACAATGTGACTTGTGACTGGTGCGTGATGACTTTGAGAACTTTGAGAAAGCATAATTATCAGAAGGAAGAGGTAGAGAAGAGGGGAATAAAATCGAAGTTTTCGCGTTGTATTCGTATGACGCGAAGGTAAGATGAGAGGCAGCATGACGCAACAGGATATGACGGAGACACACACCGAGAGACAGGCATATTTAAAGAGTGGAGAGGGAGGGAGGGGGAGGAAGGAAATCATTTAGTGTGTGTGTGAGAGAGAGAGAAAGAGAGAGATGGATTACACAGACAAGGATAGATAAAATCACAGAGAGACAGACGTATAAAGAGAAAGAGAGAGAAAGAGAGAGAGAGAAAGAGAGAGAGAGAGAGAGAGAGAGAGAGAGAGAGAGAGAGAGAGAGAGAGAGAGAGAGAGAAATATGGGAAAAAAAAAAATTTCTATTACATTTTATTGCAGGGTTCAGCACCTCGTGCATTTTCATTACTTTCTATTCAATCCTCTTCTCCCTTTCTCTCTCTCGCTCTCTCTCTCTCTCTCTCTCTCTCTCTCTCTCTCTCTCTTTCTCTCTCTCTCTTTCTCTCTCTTTCTCGAGCCAAATAACTCAGATCCCTAGAGGGGATCGTTAGCGTGACTCGATGTCGTAGACCTAGGAACCTCTCTAAACCTAGATCTTGTTCGGTTCGAAATCTAGCCATAAAATATAGAAGGGAAAAATGAGAAAGACGTAGAAACAAAGAAGAGGAAGGAAAATGAAAGCGACGCGGTTGTCCTCCATCGCGAGACAGGCGATTAACATAATATACAGGTAGCTAGCGCCCTCAGAAAGTGCCCCGTGAAAATGGATTGCGTCTGATCGAGCTAGCTTCCAAAACAGAAAAGAGACGTTAAGAAGTGTTACTTCACTCACTCACTCATTCATTCATTCAATCTTTCACTCACTCACTCTCACTCTCTCTCTCTCTCTCTCTCTCTCTCTCTCTCTCTCTCTCTCTCTCTCTCTCTCTCTCCCGTCTTCTGGTTCTCCCTTTGTTCTCTCTTTCCCATTTCTCTCTCTCTCTCTCTCTCTCTCTCTCTCTCTCTCTCTCTCTCTCTATCTATCTATCTATCTATCTATCTATCTATCCATCTATCTAACTTTCTCTCCTCTCCTCTCAATCTCTGTTTCTATCCCATTTCCTCCCTCCATTTGTCTCTCCTTCCCTCTCTTTCTCTCACCCCGCCCTTTTCTTATTCTTCCCAATCTTTAATCGGTCTATAAAATTCATAAAATTGTCCATAGATTTTTATAAGTACCAAGCGACCATCTATAATCACCATCGCCTCATACAGCAATCCATCCACCTCTTTCACTCTATAACTTAAGCTTTCTCTCAATCCTTCACTGCTCTTTTTCTCACTATCTATCTATCTTCTTTCCTCCATCTCCCTCTCTCTCAAAAAGACTTTATTACAGTAGCTAGAACTGATCTAGCCGAACTGAAAGCAATACATTACCGCTAGGAAGGAAATCTACAATAATGTAATGTCAAGAGGCGATGCATTCGAATTATGCCAATTGAGAGCCATCTGATATTCCTTGAGAGCCGTTAATCTGGACCGAGGTGGGGGTCTCCGAAGACGCCTCCACCCCTGGCTTGTCCTGAGAGGTGCCAGACGACACTAAGATATGGAAATTCTGGCTTTATAACACCGTACTCTTGCGCGAGGTGGACAAATCAAGATAAACCGAGCAAACGGCTGGCGTAAAGACGAAGAGAAAACGGTAAGGGGAGGAAAAAATGTAGGATGATTTCCGAGCAGGGAGACCGAATATTGCCATGAAAAAGAGAGGAAATAGGGAGAAAGAAAAAAAAATTTAGTGCTGGAAACGGGAAATAAACTAGACTTGAAAATAACTGGGTTTCTCTTGTCCAGTCTCAACCAGATTCCGACCGTGTCGTTCAAAAAGAAAAATATGGCCGGACGCCGGCAAGTGTACCGGGAAAGAAAGTGGGTCGGGACGCCAAAGACAATACTAGTGTTTACAAGGAGACAGGAGAAGAGGATATCATTGTGCACGAAACCGATTTCATTTGCATTCTGGTAACAGCTAAGAGGAAAAAAAAATCTTGTGTATTCGAATAATAATAACAATAACAACAACAACAACAACAACAACAACAACAACAACAACAACAACAACAACAACAACAACAACAACAACAACAACAACAACAACAACAACAACAACAACAACAACAATAATCACAACAACAATAATATTATCGGTAATGATGATGATGCGACGAACACGTTCTCTCCATCGCCATTGCTATTTTTTAATGGCTCGAGTAGTTAGAGAAGAGGAAGAAAAAAGAAGATGAAGAAGAATAAAAAGATCAAGAACAAGAACAAGCAGATATGTTTACGTATAGAGCTATTTAAAAAAAAAAAAAAAAAAAAAGGAAAGGAAAAAAAATTCAGCCCAAACAAATTCCTTAAAGACGCAAAAGTTGCAAGTGCATATTATTTCTAAATGTTCTTACTTAGGGCTCCATTTTTCTTTCAGATGTTATAAGAAGAGGAAAATGTTTCCCCACATATTTCACACATACAAAACAAAGGAGACCAAACAAAAAAAAGAAGAAAGAAAGAAAGAAATACCCATAAACGTGTTGGAGTTAGGAATCGGAAATTTCTTGAACAAGGTGTGGTGAAAAGTAATGAAATTGAACTAGAAATATATATAGGGTTAAAAAAAAAAAAGTGGAGAACTAAGGAGTAAAATATATATATATGAATAAATAACAACTTCAATTAAAAAAAAATTGGACGGTCTTTACTACCACCAAACTTTGGCAATCCCAGGAACAGCCCGGGACCAGACGGTCATCGGGGACAGCTAATGCTGCTGCTACTACTACTAACAGAACCACTCTCAGCACCAGCACCACGACCACTGCTCCAACCACGACTAACGGTCACCATCCTATTCTAACACCGTGTCCCCTTGACCAGCCACAAGAACCCGGGGACTTTTCGGCGGTGGCGAGCTAGTAGAGAGGTCGGTCATTAATGAACGGAGGAGACGGAATTCTCGGGGACTTCGGGAAGGTTTCTCCCCCCCCCGAGGGAGGCCAGCGCGGGTGTGTGGACATCTCCTCCACCACCACAGGGTGGACCGAGAGTCTCCCAAGGACGTGGAGGAGGACTGGCCGGGAGACTGACGCCCTCCTTAACTAGGGAGCCGCGCCCGATTGGGCATCAATAATTCAGTTCCGAGATAATTTGATTCGCACCTCTGTGCTCCCGGGACCTAATTCGGCTAAATGGCCGATAGGGAGGAGGTGAGGGAAGGTTTTTAAGTAAAATAAAGATATAGGTAAAAGGGGGAAAAAAATAGAGAGATACTTATTGTACAAAGGACGCGTTTAAAATAATTTCCAGTACGTAAGAAACGAAGTGGGATTTAAAAAAAAAAAATGTCTGATGAGATGAGATGAGATGAGAGAGAGAGAGAGAGAGAGAGAGAGAGAGAGAGAGAGAGAGAGAGAGAGAGAGAGAGAGAGAGAGAGAGAGAGAGAGAGAGAGAGAGGACAGATAAGTAATGATATAATAAAGAAAGTCTGAAATTTCCTACGACTCAA
>JAWDGP010007329.1:1152500-1177500 GCA_033675545.1 Elysia crispata
AACCTCTGAACAGGGTGAAAACTCCTTTTCTTCGAATCTCCTGGCACTTAGATTAAACTCAAGGGCCACTTTGAAATCCCTCACGTTAAAGGTTGTAAATTGAATATTATTTATATCGTCCAGTTTCGCTCAGGTTAAGGCTTGAAATCCTGATGGCGAACGCCTTTCCCCCCCCCTTTCCTAAAATGAACTAAAAAAAATTGTGTCCTCCAACTTGCTTCTTTCCTTCCTCCCTTTCCTTGTCCGCTCCTCTGTGATAACTGGATCAAAAACTATTAATGCAACATAAGCCACTGTGAATAACATTGCAACAGAGTGAGGTCTTTCGGAAGGGGGGGGTAAAGTCGGAGAATTGATGGGAGATGATCGCGTTAGTCTTTAATTCTAAGAGATAAATGCAGAACCAATGTTCTAGGGTCGCTTAATTAAGTATGAGAGATATATCTAGAACCAATGCTCTAGGGTCGCTTAATTAAGTATGAGAGATAAATCTAGAACCAATGTTCTAGGGTCGCTTAATTAGGAATGAGAGATAAATCTAGAACCAATGTTCTAGGGTCGCTTAATTAAGTATGAGATATAAATCTAGAACCAATGTTCTAGGGTCGCTTAATTAAGTATTAGAGATAAATCTAGAACCAATGTTCTAGGGTCGCTTAATTAAGAATGAGAGATAAATCCAGAACCAATGTTGTAGGGTCGCTTAATTAAGTATGAGATATAAATCTAGAACCAATGTTCAAGGGTCGCTTAATTAAGTATGAGATATAAATCTAGAACCAATGTTCAAGGGTAACTTAATTAAGTATGAGATATAAATCTAGAACCAATGTTCAAGGGTCGCTTAATTAAGTATGAGAGATAAATCTAGAACCAAGGTTTTAGGGTTGCTAAGGGATAAATCTAGAACCAACTCCAGATTCGCATAAGTCTTAAAGAGAAAAATCTAGAATCAATTCAGGTGTTGCTTAAATCTAAGATAAAAACAAAGAACCGATTCTGGAGCTGCTTAAGTCTAAGAGATATATCAAGAACCGTTTTGGGGTTGCATAAGTCTTAAAGAGATTTAATCTAGAGCCAAAAGAGATAAATCCAGAACCAATTCTGGGAGTTAAACCTTCAACGGTTTACAGCAGCAGCAGCGGAGGAGGAGGGGGATCGGAGGTCCAGTCTTAGGTGCCCTGAGAGCCAAGACCAGGCATCGGGGGGGAAAAATCAGATTCCACGCATGACTGATGACACGGATGAGCCAGCCGGTGACCCGTGCCTGTCAAAACGGCGACACGTCTGTCTAGACCTGGGGACGGGCGCAGGGGCATCTGACTAGACTAGACTTAGTCTAGATCTAGATCTGGATCTATAATTCTAGACATGACTTGTCGAGCCTCCTTTGCATAGGATCTAGCACCAGATGACAATAATGTCCTGGCTCAGTGGTGGCATACCGCCAAGCCAGCGATTTGCTCACGCGCCCGTGACCCCCAATAATGCTGTTTCCTTCTATTTCCAAGATTCTTTGGGGTGTAACGCAACGCAGGTGATAACATCATGTTTCAAATCTTAGTGGGTTTTTCTGCTCTCTTTTTTTTTTTTTTTATTTATTTTGTGCTTAACAGAAGAAAACTTGTTTCTGCGTTTCTTATCCTTGATGCTCGAATAAACTACATGTATTTCGATTATTTGTTCCGTCCTCACATATACCTGCTTGCTTCTATCCCTCTCAGCCTTGCGTATCTGTATGCATGTAGCCGTTGTATGTATCTGTCTGTTTATCTGCCTCTATCTCTAAGTCTGTCTGTGCGCCTCTGTCTCTATGTCTGTCTGTCTGTCTCCGTCTCTATCTCTGACAGTTTGTCTGCCTCTGAATCTGTTAATCTGCTTCTGTCTCTATCACTATCTGTCTGTCTGCCTCTATCTGTGTCTGTCTCTATCCCTGTCTGTCTGCATATGTCTCTATCTCTGTTTGCATCTGTCTCTATCTCTGTCTGTCTGCCTATGTCTCTATCTCTGTTATATGACTCTGTCTCTATCTCTGTCTGTCTGTCTGTCTTTATCTCTGTCTGTCTGCCTATGTCTCTGTCTCTATCTGTCTGTCTGCCTCTGTCTCCCTCTGCCTCTATCTATATCTCTGTCAGTCTGCCTGTGTGCCTCTGTTTCTATCTCTGTCTGTCTGTCTGTCTTTATCTCTGTTTATCTGCTTCTTTCTCTATCACTATCTGTCTCTGTCTCTGCCTGTCTGCCTCTGTCTCTATCTCTGTCTGTCTCTCTGTGTCTCTACCTCAGTCTGTCTGCCTATGTCTCTATCTCTGTCTATATGTCTCTGTCTCTATCTCTGTCTGTCTCCCTCTGCCTTTATCTATATCTCTATCAGTCTGCCTGTCTGCCTCTGTTTCTAGCTCTGTCTGTCTGTCTGTCTGTTTCTCACTCTCACTGTCTCTCCTGCCCTATCTCTCTTTTTATCTATTTATCTATCTATCTACCTACCTACCTACCTACCTATCTCATTACACATTCATCCATCTACATTATATCTATTTCAATGCATTAATGGCTCCATGCTTTACATCTCCTGCTACAGTATACAGTCGGCTATAAATTTGTTGATTCGTGACTTGTTTGTGCGATTAAAAAAAAAAAAAAAAAAAGAATCCATCCAAACGATAATCGCACCTTCGAATAAAAATCCCTCCTACTGAAAATATCAAAAATAAAATTCACAGGAAAATCCTTCTCAATAAATTTTGTTCTACTGCTCGGAAATGACATGCTATGGTAAACAATAGAGTTAACATCTCATTGCTGGCATAGTTTGAAACAGCCGTGATTAAAGCGAAAATACAACAACAACAAAAAAATAAAAAATATTGTTCGCATTACAACACTGTTTCTTCGGAACCTCTGAATCTTCGTTGCTAGGCAAGTCAGGCACCACGCAAACGTACTAACCCTAGCAACAAGGCTCTTAATGCGGCGACCAATCTTTGTCCACGGTAACTTGAGCTTACAGACTCTTGCGAGTTCGAGTGACAACATAGAAAGAATCGCGCCTTGTTGACGTGAGAGTAAAAAAAAAAAAAGACTTAATAAAATTAAATCACACAAACACAGATGCTTCAGACTTCGGTGTTGTTCTTTTTGTGTTGTTTTGTTTGTTTTGTTGTTGCTGTTGGGTTTGTTTGTTTTTTTTTGTTGTTGTTTTTTTTGTTTGTTTTTTTTTTTGGAAATAATGACACTGCCTAGCTTAATACTTGAAAATCACTACAAGAGCTTAAAAAAAAAAAAAAGCAGCGACATAATGGGAAAAAAAGACCGTATTTGGTTTCTAGGGAAACCCGAAAATGTCGCAACTATAATTGTTATTTAAAAAAAAAAAACAAGTACAAAAACCAAGTATCCGATTTCTAGCGTGAACCGAAAATGTCGCAACTATTGTTACAATCTCTGGAAACATGCGCTGCGATTTTGTTCCACTCAAACACGGATCTTTCTGACTATACTCCAAGCGTGTCAGAGAAATCTGTGAAACTATTGAGAATTTCCTGTACTTCAGTGTTGTTTAGCTGGGCTGCACTTAACATAATTAGATCTAGTACATGTACGTTATTTTACGTAAACTGCCCGCGGCCCCGATGCGAAATTTAAAATGTGCCCGATACTGTAGGGTCAGTATACCCACTGCTACAAACCATTTAACATTCATTATCAGGTAAGTTTAAATAACTGCGCGGCTAAGAGTTCAGGCAAGCCAGTGCACTTTTACACACTTGATGCGAAAATTTGCAGCTCTCTAATTTAAAAATCGAATAAATTAAAAGGATTTAAGAAAAAAAGAATCGGGAAAGTACAGAAATAGTCGATTTCTTTTATTGAGACACAGATTAACAGTTGCAACGCTTTCAGAGAAGGCGTCGGGTTGGTTTGGACCAAACATTGATAGAATAAAGCTAACTTTGAAGTTAGTAAATTAAACCAACAATATAATTATAAATCATGTATCGGATCAGATTTTGCTGAATTTTTTTTTTATAATTATGGTCTGTCCGTACTAAGAGGATTAATTTATAGTCCGTTTTTCCGCACGTATATTGAGACAATCTTCTCTTCCGAACATAACAAACAATAATTCCCTGTTTGCCGGGCAGATCATCCATGGGGTCTATAATAATGATAAACTACGTGAGTTCAGTTTCGAAACTATGATACTTTTAAATTATTCTTACACCTCGGCTGGAGCTCAAGGCCAAATTATTGGCGACTACGGGTTATTAAAAGTACATTTTGACATTTTTTTTTTTTTGTTTTTTTGTTTTTTTGTTGTTTTTTTTTTTCAAGACAAATACAAGATGAGTACGCATTACAATGTTTATGAGAATTATGAAATATGTTATAATTAATGTTATAATATGCGTTGCACTTTGCTTCGGTTAAAAATATGACGATAATAAACGTTTACAGCGAACGGCGGACAAGATTAGAGACGAAGGATATAAAGTACAGCCCTCTACACCGCCAGTGTGAACGTGGATATTTGTTGTCGCAAAGGATAAGTTTAAACGCCTATCTATTTCTTTTAAATGAGCTCCTTTCAAAATATATCGGAAAACGTTTACAAACCATTCTTCTTTTGCCCCTTTTTCCCACACTCCTCAAAAAGATAAGAGTACTGAAAGTTAATTATCAAACACGTCAACGTTTTAGTCATTTCCCCCTTGAGCTGTCGACATGCTATTTGTAAAGGCTCAAATAATTATTGATTGAAGCTTAAGTTTAACATCGATAGCTATCTGAATAGACAAGGACACTGTGATTACTCTATAAGATAAGCTAATAGTTTGGAAAACTTAGGAGCCGCAAAGCGGGCCAATATATTCAAGATAAATCCAACTAATCTCACGATTATCTAAAAAAAAAAGGAAAAAGAAAAAAAAAAAAAAAACATCCCCCGGCTCATGATAGCTGCTGTCACATAGTACAAATAAATTGAATATACATTTTTTTTTTTCTAAATCATGAACAATGTGTTGTGGGCTTTTTCAAGTGAAGGTTTGAGAGGGCGGGAAAAGGAGTTGGAATCAAAGGTGGCAAAGAGAAAAAAAAAAGAAATGAAAAGAAAGAAAAATTAATAAAGGAGAAAAGAGAGAAGGATAATTTCGCTTATAACTCACTTTAGTAATGTCTTCTTTTTTGTCTCGTAATGTGTGTATGATTGTGTGTGTGTCTCTCTCTATCCCTCTACCTATATATCCATCTATACCTCTCTATTTCTCTCTCTCCTCTCTCTCTCTCTCTCTCTCTCTCTCTCTCTCTCTATCTATCTATCTATCTTATCTATCTTATCTATCTATCTATCTTATCTATCCTATCCATCTATCTATCTATTTATCTATCTATCCATCCATCCATCCATCCATCCATCCATCTATCTATCTATCTATCTATCTATCTATCTATGCATCTTACTACTTTTCATTATCTACCCTTCTCGCTTTGAATCTTTACCTCTGTCATATCTCTTTATCCCTTCGATCTTTGTTTCTAATAATGCACTTAATCTCTCTCTATCTATCTTTCTATCTTTCTATCTATATCTCTATCTATCTATCCCTCTTTAAAATTCCACTTTTAGTTCCATGTCTTCGACTCTTTCATTCACATTATCATTGTACTGGCATACTCTCAGTTTCCCCCCTCCTCTCATTACGAACCATTCAAGGTCCCTTCAGCAGTGAGACAAAAGACAACAAAGTGTGCAACCAGGAGTGAAATGGACCAGGCGCAAGGCACACAGGAATGGGAAACACAGCAAAGCAGAGCTAAAAAATAGCAAAGCAACTTACTGGATTTATATAAATTGGGAGTGCTCAATGCGTGTCACTGACACTCAAAAAAAAAAAAAAAAAATTTTTTTTTTTTTTTTTAAATTAATACTAGAACGAAGAGAAAGGGGGGGGGGAGAGAGAGATATTTAAATTATGTAACTATTAGACGAGAATAAAACTTTCTAATTTGTATTCGATATATCTCTCTCTCTATCTATCTATCTATCTCTATCTTTCTCTGTCTTTGTCTCTATGTCTGTCTGTCTCTCTTTCTCTCTCTCTCCTTTTGAATTTCTATTTGGCTATCTCTTAGGTAAGAAAGAGTAAGAGAGAGACACACACAAAAAGGGTGAGAGAGAGAGAGAGAGAGAGAGAGAGAGAGAGAGAGAGAGAGAGAGGGAGAGGGAGAAAGAGAGAGATGGGAAGGGGTGGAGAAACAATGAGCAATGAGGCAGTGGACATCGCCGAGTGTCCTCCTCCTGTAAGGTCAACAGTGCGTGAATTCTCCAGTCTCCAGGACTCTCTTACCTGTTGACAGCCACCCTCGAGGTGTTTCACTACCATAAACACGGGCTATTCTTCTTTACAATGGTTGTACCAACAGTGAAAGAAAGAAAAAATATGTCCCGCGCCACAAAGAACAAGTATGTTGATGCTTTGACTAAAGAAACCTAGCAGGACATACAGAGAGAGAGAGAGAGAGAGAGAGAGAGAGAGAGAGAGAGAGAGAGAGAGAGAGAGAGAGAGAGAGAGAGAGACTAAGGTGAACGTTTAAGTGTTTATGGACGTGTAAAATTAGAGACAATCAAACGAAATAAGATGCTAAAGTTGAGTGCGCCCAGCTTGAAATATAATTCTTACCAGACAAAAAAAAAAGAAAAAAAATTATGTGGCTCCTATATATATCTTAAAGCCCTGGTAATTATATAAAAAGTCACATAAAAATTAAAAAAAAAAAAAAACGAAAAACCCGAGGTAGCAGCTGCAACTAATACTCGTAGTAACGGCAGTAGTAACAACAACTGATTGTAGAAGTAGTAGTAGTAGTAGTAGTAGTAGTAGTAGTAGTAGTAGTAGTAGTAGCAGCAGCAGCAGCAGCAGCATACGGAACAGGTTTCATAGCATTAGTGAAAATGTAAAAATAAGCGAGTATATCTCGAGCATTCCCTTCTGCATCGCCCCACCGTGATTATTCTTCTCTGATATTATGACTTTTAGCTTCTTGCTGAACCTCCCGTGCTGCCTTCAAGTACTCCGGTATTTTTTCCCAGTACGCCGCCCCGCTGTTTTCGCGGGAAGGTGCTTCTCAAATGTTTGGCTTTATACACTTGTGAGCGAGACCTCCTTGATGGGAGGGGTAGAAAGAATGAAAAAAGAAACACACGAGCTGCCCTGCTTCACCAGGGTCCATGTCAAGTAATTGGTTAGATCGACCTGTAATACAGGGATACTCTCAAGGCGGTCGTACTAAGAAAAAAAAAACAACAACCCTGAAAACAGCATTTAAGCACTGCTCACTTCTCTAGTCTGTAATACGGATGTTCTAAGTGAATCGAAAACCTTTATAAGGATTTAGCCATATTCCGGTCCCAATGGATAGTGAACCAAGTTAAAGATTAGCTTGAGATTGCAAATAAACTTTTGCTGTCAATGGATGGTGCTAAGTGAAACTAAAGACCAGCTTTAGGCTGAAAATAATATTTTGCTCTCAGTGGGTGGTACTAATTCAAAGGCCGGCTTAAGTCTAAAAATATTGTTTTATCTCAATAGATGATACTAAGTGAAAAGGCCGCCTTAAGATTAAAAATATACTTTTGCTCTCAATGGACGGTACTAAGTTAAAGGCCGGCTTAAGATTAAATATATACTTTTGCGTTCAATAGACGGTACTAAGTTAAAGTCCGGCTTAAGACTAAAAATATACTTTTACTCTCAATCAAGCCTCGCTGTCAATGGATGGTATTAAGTCAAAGACCGACAGAAGACTAAAAATTTAATACAGTTAGATCTTTGCTAAAATTTATGGAAACATAACTCATACAATAATTCGTTTACTTTTTATTTTTTTATTTTTTTTCAAAGCTGAATGGCCCGTTGATAACACATCTCGGTTGCAAAACTTGAATCTTTCCACTCGTTATGATGATAGATTAAGATGTCAACGGTTCATCTGGTGGAGCGGTTTATCTCCAGATGAAAGGTTAAACTCTTCTGAATATATCTAGATTAGCGCACAGGTTATGCGGATCATTCGAGAATTATTGACTGCTCAAGCAGAAATACTGATAAACCAAAACCTGTTACATAGCTGAAAGGAACATATATTTTTTTTATTATTATTATTAATTTTTTTCCCAATTACTCTAACGTTGTTGTTTTTTTTTTTGGTCTTTAAAACATCGAGTTAACAAAAGCTACAATTTATTTAAATCTTTGAACTTTTCGTTTAAGCTTTTTGCTAGTAAACGTGCAGCTATCTTCAAATTTTTATGCATGCTACATAATTATAATTGTGGTACTGCTTTTAAATGTAACCTAGAGGATATTCGGTACATTTCCCACTGCTTTAAACTTCTAGGAGAATTTCGTTTCGTAACTCACTATAGTAATGTATCTCTGTCTGTCCGTCTCTCTCTCTCTCTCTCTCTCTCTCTCTCTCTCTCTCTCTCTCTCTCTCTCTCTCTCTCTCTCTCTCTCTCTCTCTCTCTCTTTCTCTCTCTCTCTCTCCCACTCTCCCTCCCTTTCAACCTGTCCTTGGTTTATAATTATATCGATTGAGCAAGCGTTCTCTTCCCCTTAACTCCGCCAATTTCGAAATATTTCGTGCGGTGTTTTTTTCACACACTGCACTTATCTCCATGAGAAATTTCGTCCTTCAACTAAACTATATGTGCGCCAAAACTAATAACTAAAACAATAAAAACTTATGCGTTTCAGCCAATTACATACATTATTATTACTAGGATACATCAAATTTCGAGAGAGAAAAAACAATGTCAACGTGACCAGCCTCACTCACACAATTTCTTTTCACCTTTCTCGGTTCAACACTCGCAGTTTAACATAAAAGCAGCGAAATTTTGAAACCAATCTTTCACGTACGATATACCGGCACTAATTCGTGAATCTCCACTAGTCTTTCACGATAATAATTCCTCCAGGGAGTTGTAAGATAGAGTTACATTTTGATTTTGTTTTTAAAGCCCCAAATTACAGAATGATAGGTAAAAATCCATTATAGAGTACACCATTATAATAATTAAGTTGATCTACTACCAGCTGCGCGCGCAGGAAAAGGTGGATTTGACCCTTGAAGTTATTTTAATATAGCCTGTCTACAAGTAAAAAAAAAAAAAAAAAAGTGATTTACGCCTTTTCTTTAATATATTGAACAAACTCTCGTCGGACTGGAAGACATTAATAAAAAAAAAATTTAAAAAAAAAAAGGTAATGCTTCAGACACACCCACCAATCGCAACACTAATCGGTTCCAACCCGCGAAGAATATTCCTGCAGATATCTGGGCGGAGGCTCTAATCCCACAGCCACCTGTGCCATGTGCTGCAGTCGCGAGAATCTGTGATATCCGGGTTTTAATGAGTCTGTGAAGTTTTTTAGCTGTAAACTTAAACACTGTTTCTTTGTAAAAAAAAAAAATATGTTCATACACGTCAGGTATATCTAAGGCTGTACTCAGATCACTTAAAAAAAAAAAAAAAACATATTCCGGTTATAAAATCGGTATAATAGTGCGGGTAACAGTGTCGGTTTCGAAAGTTGTACATCTCAGTTGGATAGAGCGTTGGGCTGACGATTAGGAGTTCTTGGGTTCGATTACATTTGGTACTGGGGTCGGATCTCACCTAATCAGTTAAAGCTGTATCCTTGGCTTCAGTTCGATTTTTAGATAGTTCTATAATAATGACACTTCTTTTTATCCCTGAAAGGTCTCCGTGTCTCTAAACTAACTCTCTATAATATACTAGCTCTTTGTTGAGACTTGAATGCTTCTAGCTTATATATATATATATATATATATATATATATATATATATATATATATATATATATATATATATATATATATATATATATATGTCTTTTTTGTGTTAATGGGCATGTCAATTTCGAATTCCTCCATGAGGGATGAATAAAGTTAATCTATCCTTATGCAAAAAGCAATGAGAGTATTATAGTGCTCGTGCTGTGGCAGTTATAACCAACAAACAAACAAATAAACAGGTCTATAGACATATAAAGGGCTGCTGGTGTATAAATATTCCTTTGTAATAATACAAATTATAGAATTAAAAAAAAAAACAAATGCTAAAACTCTTGTGCACCATTTTTAGGCGAAACGTTTAAAAGCAATTTTGAATTTTGTACTCTTTGTCAATATAAGTCCAAGTTGGGTGACTGTTTACACCTTAAGGTTTTGCAATAATACGTTACATCAACAAGTATTGTGTATAACTATAAAAAAAAAAAACCAATTTGTATCATTTTCCAACTGGATTCTGATCCAAAAAGGTCTATCATTCACGAGTCAACTGTTAGACTTTATTGACATGCTTAGATATTTTTCTTTCGATTGAAAAACAAATAATACTACGCTTCGTCCAGGAGACCCGGGTCTTTATAAATAAGTTTATCTCAGTCTTTACGTTTGTTATCTCGGTGACAAGTCAGAACGCCCCCGTCTCTGCCTCGACATAAAGTTACCATTTCTCCACTATTTTAGACATTAAACTGTCTGGCCAATGAATTCTGGTGATCAATTAAGTTTGGACGAATTCTTCCCATGAAACGTATAGCAAATTTTCCTATTTGATATGAGTAAATAAACGCTTAAAAATCAGGGGGGAAAAAGGGGGGGGAGTCCAAAATAATAAAAGAAAAAGTTGAAACAACGCAGTTTACAGATATTTACGCTAAATACAGGTTTGTTTGGTTTTTTTTTTAAACCACTTCCCGTTTAAGTTTAATGAAGAAATATTTAGCACATTTGGTGTTCTCAACGCTTCTTCTTTATAATAAAAAAAAAAAAACGGCATCTCCGCCAAGCCGTAGAGGCTCATTAAGTGAGATCTTACCCCTACTCACGCCAGCTAGGGCTCACTCCCATAAATATACAACTAAGTGAAACTATGACCGCTCTAATAACTCGGCCGAGAAGAGCCATTTACCGCTGCAAATGCCTGTGGATGATGCATATCGTTTGGCCTATTTGGTTCCTATTTCATGATTGTATCATAGTGCATTTTACCGACTGCTAAGTTTAGCTTTTACAAGATGTGGGTGGCATAATATATTATGATATCACTCTTTTGTGTTGCCCATATGATTTCTGGGACATTTTTCATCTTTTGAAAAAAATCAAACTTTTAGTTTATTCCCATTCTGCTCCATAATTTATAAAAGATCTCCTTACTTTCCCTTACAAACAGTTTGAGTGATGGTATAACCCCAAACCTGCTCTCAAATATAATAGTTCAGACTGTATGTAGAATAGCTCAGCTAGCAAAAAAAAAGGAGGAAAATATATTTTGGAAACGATAATCAGAAGCAAAAATCGTAAACACGTCGTAGGATCAAGACGTACAATTTTTAAAATAATGTTTAAAAAAAAAAAAAAAAAAAAAAATAATTACAGGTCAACATCCAGACGGAATCACTTGGATCTTACGTCTTCAATTCGAAAGAAACCAGTCATATTTGGAGCCTTGCCGACGCATCTTGATTTTAAAAAGGTAGCTGTGATAACTTATTAATGAACAAGCTTTTACACGCGCCGTTCTGAACAGAATGTGCTATGGAACCTTTTGGAAGTTTCCCCTTGGAAGGAAAGAGTTTTAGAGGCGGGGATAGCAGAAACAGTGAGGTTCAAACTCAACAGGGATAAAAGTAGAAGACTGGTGGTGGTTGAAAGAAGCACTGACAGCGGCAGTAGAAGTCTAAAAAAAAAATAAAATAAATAAAGTAGGAAGGAAGGAAGAAGAGAAAGAAAAAGAGATAGAGAGACGGACAGATAGACAGGCAAACAAACAGATAGACAGAGATAGACTACCCCACATTATTCGATCGTCTCTATTTCTGCACTAGCGGTTGAGCAGTGGTGAGGCCTCGCTTAAACAGCACGCTACTAACTATCAGCTCGCTTCTAGTTTATGTAGCTCCTGCCCTGGTCCTGATAATTGCTGGAGCTCACTGACAAAAACTAGGACGCCGTGACCTGACCTACACGCCGACTCGATTCCCTCCAGTTTTTTTTTTTTTTAGCACATTTTTCTCAGTATGAGTAGAAAATAAAAAAAAAAAAAAAAATTAATGCAACAGGTCAGCCCACCGATTTATTTCCTAAAGGTTGTCAAGCAATATTCTAATCATTTATCGATCGACAGATTTCTTGGTACACCAACTCGCACTGCTCATGGGGCTGTCGTTTCCTCGTCAGCTTCTTCGAGAAACTTAGGGATTTTATAACATCATAAAGGATTTTTTAAAAACCCAAAATTCCGTCTTCTCGTAAATTGTTTACTCCCTTGTTTATTTATTATGGGTTTTTGTTGCTGTTGTTTTTTTTTTAAATCACAGAGAACTTCAAACGCAACTGAGATCTAGATCTACCCCTTGTGTGCACGTAAATGCCAACAATGACCCAGACAGAATTTTTCGCTTCAAATCGCCTAAACACAGAGATGCATCCGTCTGTTGCTGGGTCTTATCAAGCCAAAACGCTGAAAGAAGACTTAGCTACTTGCCTTCCATATACCTTTCCATACATCGAAATGACGAAAGAATTTATCTTTGCCTTGTCTTTGTTTAAGGCTTTTTTTTTTCTCACGCAGCTGCTTTGTTCTAGAATGCAATGTAAACACAGAAAATCTCGACTGTCTTAAGATAATGGCGACTGCTTGATGTCTTATCTTACGTTAATAATTTTTTCCCCCTAAAAGCTGGCAGAGAGGCTGGATTTAAATAAAGAAAAAAAAAGTCCTTCATAGGAAAGAATTAATAAGAATAGTAAGCTAACTTCATGAAATCCAAACTGATATCAACAAATCGTTTGAACCACTGATAGAGGTAACACTAAACGGGCGACTATTAAATTCCCGCAAGACAGTCACAGTGCCGCTTAACGCATTTTGTATGGATACCCAGCCTTCTAGTAAGCGTTCAAAATGAACTTTAAATATATGGGAAAAGTTGAGAATTTGTCTGAAATCTCTAGCTCTTGATAGGCGTTGTCGGAGAAGTATAATTGGAAGATGGCGGAAAGACGAAAAGGAGTTGGAAGACGAGGGGCCGTGGCAGTGCTTTGCAAATTGAGAAAGTGAAGAGCGGTTAACGGAGTTATTGCAGATTTCGGCCCAACTCACCCGAAGCTTTTAAAATTTTTATTTTGTATTTTTATTTTTATTTTATTTTTTTTTAATGATTCGACGATGATGTCGGTGATGTAGACGGTGGTGATGAATATAATATAGACAACGATGACAACTATAACAAAGAAAATGGTGATGGTGATGATCATGTCAGAAGGTGCCGTTGATAATAATAATAACGTGATGAATACCAAGGCGACAAAGAATTTAAAAAAGACCACAAAAAAAGAAAGAAAACTAAAAAAGAAAACAGCAAATGATGCCGCTGACTTACCTCTCTGGCTCGCCATGAGTATCCGATTTGAAACAAGTCGCAAGCCACAATGCGGCGTCCAGGTTATAATCCAAATGTCCTCACAAGAACAGCAACAAATCAAAATAACAATAATCCGAAATGCTTTCAACTTAATGAGCTGTTTTCAACCTTCACGAAAGCCGTAATACAGTTCACACAAGAACTTTGCACAGCAGATCTCGACAGTCGTGACTGGCAGTTCCCAGCAGCTGCTGCCGAACGAACTATTGCTTCACTTCTTACAACAGTTTTACGACGATATTGCAAAACAGTCACTGGAAGAGCACACAATATTCTCGTTTATTTGCAACGACAGACAGAGTCCTGCTAGACACTCGCTTCCACAATACTTTAATAAGCCTTAACGAGGCTGATTCCTCTGTCGCTTACTTCAATACCTTAATACTTTGATATTAATGTGATGATCCGGGTTTGAAAGAAGAAGAATGATTATGCTCTCTAAATGCGACGGTAAAGGCTTTTGATAACACCCGGTATGGTTAAAGGTATCCGGCAGGCGAGGAAATCGTAGAACAAAGATGTGAATATATTACATTAGTATGATTTATTACTTATTTTCACTGACGAGGCACAGCTTAAGCCGCTTTAGAACCAACTGTGGTCACTTACTAAAGCAGCCACGACAGGATTGATTATTCACACGTTCCTGATCATGATGCGCCATGTTATCTACATGCTCGTTTCGTATTTTTCTTTCATGCTGCCTCTCATCATTTTTTCGTCCTTTTTATTTTTTTGTTTTTTTGTTTTTGTTTTTTTTTGTTTTCTTGCGACGAGTTATTTAAGCACTCTAAAAAAATCTATGTCATGCTTTTTATTACGGCTAAGGTTGTTCTCTCTTCCTTCCCCCCCCCCCCCCCCAAATAATAGGACGCGATAACATTCGGATAGTGATAACGATTAATTTTTCTTTTTCTTTTTTTTTTTTTTTTGCTACACCAGGTGATACAATCTGAACCACTTTGTGCTTTTAGTGCATGCCCTTATCTGCTCATGACTTCCCTTAACTTTATTGTTTAAAAAAAACAATTGCAGGTACTCAAGAGCAGCGCTGCAGGTTTTGGTTAAAATAAAAAGGGGGGCAGATTAAAAGTAGCAGGACCAGAGGTTAAAAGCACGCGAGTGATACTGTAGTGGCGATGGTCGTGGTGTGATGGTGGTAGCACTGGTGGTAGAGGAAGCGGCGATGGTAAGGGCAATCGTAGAGGTAGTGGTGATGGTAATAAGAGAAGTAATGGCAGTACTGTAACAGAACCTGATGGTCGTGGTAGCAGTAGTGAAGATGGTGGTGATTATGATGATGATGATGATGATGATGATGAGGAGGAGGAGGAGGAGGAGGAGGACGTCGACGACGACGATGATGATGATGATGAGGAGGAGGAGGAGGAGTAGGTGGATGATGATGAGGAGGAGGAGGAGGAGGATGATGATGATGATGATGATGATGTAGAAGACGATGAAAAAGTTGCTGACTGGGTAGTCTTAGAGGTCGCAGGATACTTAACAAGCGACTGAAACCAGTCCATTCAATTCATAATCATATCTTGATCTTAAAGAATAATTATTTCACTTTAAATCCACCCCATCATTCAATTCAACTGCGTTTCTAAAATATCGATCAAGCATAGAACTCGAATCGCAATGAACACACTCCACAACTCTATATCAATGAAGGAAAACAGTGTGTTTTTGGTGGGTTTTTTTCCTCACAGGCGTCTTTAAAGCGATGGTTGTGATGGTGGCAAGACACTAAAATCAAGCGATTGGAACCAGGGCAATCAAGTCACAATCACATCTTGATCTTGAAGAATATTTCACTTCCTTCAAAATAGATCATTATAAACGACATCTGTAAATCCGATCCATATAATTTCTCATTTAATTCAATTACTTTTCCAAAGAACTGGAATCGAGATAAACATACACCTATAACTCTATCAGAGAAGGAAAACTTTTTCTTTCTTTTTTTTTTTTTTCCCAGAGACGCCTTCCAAGCGATGAGAGTGTGTTGAGGTTTCGAAGTCATCACGCACAGTTTCATTTTTACACGGTTATCGTAGGGCTGCACGTCTTGACAGCTAAGTTACCTTGAATTGCTTGGAGAACACATTGAAGTTGAGCTACACCTTATTCAATGATAAAGGAAGGAAGGGGAAAAAAAAAACAAAAATAAAAAGTAATAGCCATTAGTGAAATGTCAAAAACTAAGAAACCGTAGGAGATGACGGTACATTTTGAGATTTTGAAGCACTATAATAACACTTTCAAAAAATAAAATCGATCATTCGGTCTCTGGACAAGATGTGATTGTATGTTGTGCGGAAAATTGTTAGGTTTGTTTTTTTTTTATCGTAGGCGCATTAACTTTATCTCTAAAAAGGATGAACTTTATTTATAAGATTAAAAAAAAAGAAAACCAGATTTTTTTAAACACAAGACGGCATATACACTTTGGCCGGCATGAAAGGCTTTGAGTCAAATGATATAAATGAAACTTGTAGGGAATAAAAAAAAAAAAAAAGGAGAATGCACTTACATTCAAATTAGAAGCAAATAATCTTTTTGCCGAATTCAAAACAAAATTAAAGGGGGTGACGGTTATAGTAAGTCTTGTTAATAAGCTTATCCCTCCTCCTCCTTTCCCATCATTTTTCCATCACCTATAAAAACTATATTTTGATTTCTGTGATACTATACCAGCTCTATGACTATGTCTAAACTCATATATAATTATGTCATGATCTTTTTTTTTCATATACACTTGAATTGTTATTCTTTGTACTTATGCCTCTTTTATGTCAATGGGCATGCCAATTATGAATTTCTCAAAGAGGGGAATATGTAATGTAAACTTATGTAATCGTATCTTTATCTGCTTCAGATATTTTTAAGGAACTGTCATGTCGCATTCTAGGTCTAATTAAAAAAAAAAAAAAAAAGATAAAATGAAACAAAAAAAATGTTTTTTAAATTAAATAAAGAAAAAAAAACAAATTAAGTGTTTCAAAAAGTCGATACGCCGACGCTCTTAGAATCTACAGTCTTAAAAGGTCAGGCGGAGTGTGTGGAACCCAGCTTAATCCACTGTTTGGAATTCAAAGCCCTCTAAAGTGTTGGTGTGGGTATGTGTGTGCTTTTGTTTTTAAATTTTATTTCGCATGTTTATAACCCTTTTTTTGATTAATCAGCAACATAAAGTTTATATAAACTACGCAAAGCTAGTGTTTTGAAGTTAGCGAGCAATCCGTGTTTTATCGTCCGTCAAGACCCAAAAAAAAAACAAAAATTGTATCTTCGAAATGAGTAAAGCTCTTTGACGTAACAGCTGCAGGTGGGTATATCCACCTTAATTAACTAAACAAACCAAAACAAAAATAAAAAAAAACAAAAACGCATGGCCTCAATGTCTGGTCATCAAACTCTGGTTGTTTCTAACTTGAGGGTAACATCAAAGGTCTAACGGTAGGCCACACAGTTCAAAAACAAACAAACATGCAAAAAATCTGTCTATAATTGAGCTACTTCCTCTTAACCTTACAATACGGGTGGGAGGGGGGAAAATCTAATCTTTTCGTATAAAGTCTAGAGTTCAATACAAGAAGAGCATAAAACATGCTGTTCATTTTTCGGGAGTTTCGGCCTCGAGAGATTTCTAATATTATTAGACAGGATGTGAACAGACCTTTCGATACTTGTTGATTAAGATATTTAAGTAAAGACGTGGACAAGGTTTACGATAATGTTTGATTTAGATATAATATAGGATGTAAACAGGCTTAAGATAATTTATTATTATTATTATTATTATTATTATTGTTATTGTTATTGTTATTGTTGTTGTTGTTGTTGTTGTTGTTGTTGTTGTTGTTGTTGTTGTTGTTGTTGTTGTTGTTGTTGTTGTTATTATTATTATTATTATTATTATTATTATTATTATTTACAAATATAAAAGATTTACACAGGCCCTTTGATAGTCTTGTGTTTAAACAGTACACGTACATTATTAAAAGATGCGAACATCGCTTACGATAATCTTTGATTTAACTTATATTTATATTTATATTTATAAATTTTGTGATTTATATATTATACAAAAGGGTGTAAACAGCCCCTCCGATAATTTTTTTATCAAGACATAATAAAAGATGTAAACAGGTCTTACGGTGATCTTTGATTTAGATTTACATAATATAATAAAAGGTGCGAACAGGCTTACGACAATTTTGTATTAAAACATAATAAAAGATATGAGGAAGCCCTGCGACTCGTAACAGTTTGAGAACTAAAACTGTTTAAAGAAATTACTGACAAGAAGTAGGTGTTGGGAGAAGCCCTAAACATGTTTAAATAAGTAAAATGTTCAGTCTGTGATATCTCGTTCAAAACCTATAAAGACTTAGAATATCTGCAAAAAAATTGTTGCGTTTTCAAGGAAACAATCTGTATTATTTCATTTTATACTTTGTTGATCCCACGAGCATTTTATTGTGTATGTATCCTGGAGTTATCCATTCATTATTTAGTCAACTACGGCAATAATTCAAGCTACCTCAGAACTTTCATTGTTTAAGTAAACCGCTACCGTAATCAAAAAAAAATCTTGTCTTTTTTAAGTCCTTTTCCCCACTTCCTTTTCTTTTCTCAAACCATTTTGAAACTGAATTAAAAAAAAAGAAAAAAAGAAAAAAAGACACAATCTTTCCCAGTTTCCGTGCTTGTTTCTCTTATTAGGAATCTTAACACGATCTTGAATCCAGACAATTCACCCAGGGTTTTTTTCGAGAAGTTGAAACATAATAAACTTCGCATTATCAGGGTATGAGTGTATCGAGGCGCAACCGCCGCCGCCCCTTGTATGATTGTTTTAACGCGGGCCACTGGAGGCAGTGTATTGAAGTCGACACGCTTTCTACACAATAGGAGAGAGAGAGAGAGAGAGAGAGAGAGAGAGAGAGAGAGAGAGAGAGAGAGAGAGAGAGAGAGAGAGAGAGAGAGAGAGAGAGAGAGAGAGAGAGATAATATTAAAGATTGTAGATATCACCCGATAAAATTTGAACCATTTAAATGGCAAATACAGAAATGCGCGCAAAATTTTTATGTCGAGGGATTTTTTTCCCCTTTATTCCTTTCACCACACTTAACTTGTGACCGAGATAAAACTACCATTGTGTATTTGAAAGCATTACATTAATTGCCTCTTTCAAGATTCAATCCTTTTGTGTGTTTTAGTTGTTTTGTAGAGCCTGTTCTTATAAGCGGTAAAATATCAGCAATAAGTCGCTCTTATTCCTTGTATATAACATGTCAGATCGAACTAAGCTTTATAATTCTATAACAGCTACGGCCTATAATTGTTCACTTATCTATTGTAAGTGGGGATGTTACATACAAATGACTGACTACTTCCACCAACGTCATCTTACTCTTTCTATACAAGACCGCGTTTAACGTAGATCTAGTGAATATAACCTAATCATAGCCCCCAAAGACGATTCAATAATAAGATTGCTAAGATTTTCTTTCCATTAAAACCAATAAAGGTCTTAGGTCTTTTGTTCCCTTGTTACGCTCGAAGCTTGTCTTCTAGCTCTATGTGTGTATGTGTATTATGTGTGACTCGATATTCCTGGGGGTAGTTGCAACTATCGTTGAGGTCATTGCCACTGCAGCTGATGTTGCTGCCATTGCTGCTGATGTCTTTGAAGCAATTATTCTCATCGCCATTTCCGCTTCTTTACAGTTCAAGTTTTTATGTCAACCGAGAATCGTCTATTTCTTTCTACGACGACTCCTACTTCTCACCTTAATCCTTAACTACATCTCTCCTTCCTCCTCCTCCTCCTCCTCCTCCTCCTCATCATCATCATCATCATCATCATCATCATCATCATCATCATCATCATCATCATCATCATCATCATCCTCATCATCATCATCATCATCCTCATCATCATCATCATCATCATCATCATTATACCCTTTATTCTCTTTACTCATCTATCCTTTCTCCTGCAATGATTACTCTTCCTCCCTTTCCTCTATCAATATACCTCTCCTGCCACCTCCTCCTCTTGTCCTATCTATATAGAATCCTTCTCCTCCTCTACCTCTATCGGGTCCCACCAGCCATCCACTTACTCCTCCTTCTGCTCATCCTTTAACCGCCTCCACCTCCACCTTTTCACCCATCTCCTCCCTTTTCACCCATCTCCTCGTCTATCTACATCTTAACCTCTTCCCTCCTCCTCCTCCTCCTCCTCCTCCTTGCTTTCTACATTGTATACATATCTAGTACAGAGTCGAAGCTAACCGTTCCACAATCTTGCCTCTAGTCTAACTCTACTCTAGAGGACCTTCCACATCCTGTTTATAACTTGACATTTCATGGCCGCGCGCTCCCTTATCTAGGCCTAGATTCGACTCCAGTTCCTGAGGTTTCAGCCCCACCGACGTCTCGACGCCTGAACGTGCGGTTAAGCATGCGCACCAGCGGAGTGCAATCACTAAAACCTCACGCTTTCCTATACATCTATATATGCAACCTTTTAGAAAGGGCGACCAAAAGTTACTTTAAAAAAAAAAGAAAGGAAAGAGAAGTTTAAAAATAAAAAAAAAGTTTCTAAATTGCTGAAAGAGGCCCATGACTCAACATAGTGATTGCTGTGGTTCAAATAAGTATATCATCAAAGTCTTCTTATTCCTCTGTCATCCTATTTGTCTCTATATAGTCAGTATTACATACTAACCTGTCAGCTGTCTGTCTTTTCATCTTCAGATGTGTCTATCCATTTAAATACAAACAACTATCAGTCTATCAATATATTTGATCTACCTCTCCATCTCTTTATTTATTTATTTCTTTATCGCTCATTGATTGAATACATTGGAATTCTGTCAAGTATTTAATACATCACATATTATTATACCATTATGTTGTTTCTTTTTCCTTTTTTCATCCATTCTTATGTCTAGTTATCTCATATATGTATCTGAGTGGCATGTTTACCTGAGTGGTGCCTGTCAATATCTTTATATATCAATTGAACTACTTTTCTACCTGCCCACCTACCTACGTACCTATCTACCAACTCCCTCTTTTTTACTCTTCAGTGGTATTAGGGGTAGCAGTAGTAATATTAACGGACCTAGCTAGCTAGTGGTTTAGTGGTAGTGATGGCAGTAGGTAAAGCAGACGCAGCAGCAGCAGTGATAGTGGTGGTGAGGGTTGTTGTTGTTGTTGTAGTAGTAGTAGTAGTAGTAGTAGTAGCAGCAGCACTAACAGCAGTAGTAGTAGCAGTAGTTGTAGTAGTAGTAGTAGTAGTAGTAGTAGTAGTAGTAGTTGTAGTAGTAGTAGTAGTAGTAGTAGTAGTAGTAGTAGTAGCAGTAGCAGTAGCAGTAGCAACAACAATTACAACAGTAGTAGCAGCAGCAGCAGCAGCAGCAGTAGCAGTAGTAGTAGTAGTAGTAGTAGTAGCAGCAGCAGCAGCAGCAGTAGCAGTAATAGTAGTAGTAGTAGTAGTAGTAGTAGTAGTAGTAGTAGTAGTAGTGGTAGTAGTAGCAGCAGCAGCAGCAGCAGTAGTAGTAGTAGACGTTCTCTATACGTTAGTGAAGGGATTGTGAAATTGTGGAAAAACAAGAAATCGCCGTTGTTGTTGTTGTTGTTGTTGTTGTTGTTGTTGTTGTTGTTGTTGTTGTTGTAATTATCATTTCCATAATCAAAGTCGAAACTCATTTCAAGAATCTTCGAAATACAAAAATGAAGATACAAAAAGTCAGGCAAATAAAGAGATCAGGAAATGATGGCGATGACGATGATGATGATAATGCATATTATAATGATGATGGCGATGATGATGATGATGAGGTAATAATGATGATGGCGATAATGATGATGATGAGGTAATAAAGATGATGGCGATGATGATGATGGTGATGATAATGAAGATTATAACTATGATGATGTTGATGATGTAATAATAATGATGATTATCACGTAAAATTCGAAAATAATTTTGAATGTGTATATCTACATAAAATTTCTTTTTTTCAAACTGGACGTGCCTAACTAACAAACCACAACACTAATGACACTATGGCTGCAGATTAAGAGAGGGAGGAAATCCGCTTCCCCAAATTAAATCTCTAAGTGTGTAAATCTTTGGCTTCGTTCAAGTTATATTTTTTCCCTGTAATTTGTCAAGTTACTTCAGTTGAACTGAAAAACACACGGAGCTTCCGCAGTAAAGCCGAGCTCACTGTATGTATCTTTTTAAATCCAACTACAGTTCACGTTAAGGTGACACGAAATAACAGGTCGCTTGCTGGTGACAACAATTGGCAGTAACTCCGCATCTTCACTTGAGATGGACAGAATTCTGATTCAAGAATGCTGCAGCCGGGGTGAAGTGGACGAATAATAACTTGGCGTGAATCCATTGCGAAATAAAATTAAGAAAAATTAAGAAAAGTATGTAATCGCGATCATTATCACATTAATAGGAAAAGCATAACTCGTTAGCTCAAGCTAGTGTCTTAATGCAAACAAAAAAACGGGTCAAATCAAACATCGTATGCTTCCGATTCCCAAACGTTTGAGGAGTAAATAGAAAACAAACGGTCTAACACAGCGCGTGTTGTCTTCTATATATTCCAAGAAGTTTGTAATCCTTGCAAGATGGCGAACTTTTATAACGTTGTGTAACTAAATAGAGACGAATAACCCGTATCCTTTCTTTCAAGAACGAATGCACACGCAAGCAAACACAGGCGTAGAAAATTGTTAAAAATTCGTTCTGGACGACCAGAATGATTCCTTTATTAGGAAAACCATGAAACACGTCCAGCACCATTCACACTTGAATTTCCTGCATCGCACAACATAATTTGAAACAATTAATACGACGAAATGAGCTAAAGTGACGACAACAAGTAAGAAAATAAAAAAAAAAACGCTATTTTCCACTACAGAAAGAACGAGGTGTGTGGTGCGCCTAGAGCTATTCTTCGCATAGATTATAGCGCGAATCTAGATCTAGATCTAAATGTAGATACTTGAAAACTATTCGAAGCGCGAGCTCATATGCCAGGCCGGGCGAACAAACAAGTAAACCACGAGCAGTTACTAATGAGGTCAAAGAGATGTAAGAAGATGATAACGGCAGCTGCCTAGACTAAAACTCTTGCCTGCTTCTCAGGCTTCCTAGTCTAGATCTAGTTGGTAAAAAGCTCGGGTCTTGGAGCTGTTGGGACGAGGTTCTGTCTGCTTCAAGCTGCTTGCTGGCCACGCAAAGCTAATACATAAGACACGGAACATCTTGGAAACTTGAACGACGACAAAGGCCAATTTAAGCCTCGACAACCACGTTCCACTTTTCTATGTCTAGTGCTTACGAGCGCAGATCAAGAAGTTCTTAACTGTTAAAAGTCCCATAGGTTTGTCTTAAACACGGATTACAACGATATACCGAAAAAAAAATTAAAAAGAAAAAAAAAAGTCAGTAATAAAAGAAAAAGATCCAACACAATAATTAACACAGTCTATCAACAAAATCTTGAGTGTCTACGAAAACCATAACCGGTCTAGCCCTGAGCAAAAATTTGTGTAACTAATAATAACATCATTGAGTTACATGATAATAACCTACAGCCAACACTTCGGAACTTCGTGGAAAAATGAATCGCGACTTTTTTTATGATTATTATTATTATTATTATTATTATTATTATTATTATTATTATTATTATTATTATTATTATTATTATTATTTCGAAAACTCCTCTAAAAATCTGCGTTTCTCTCTTCCAGTATAGCCTTGCTTCAAGACCTGCCCGATGTTCCTTCTCATTTTATCTTCCTGAAGTTTTTTTTTTCTTTTTCTTTTCTTTTGTTTATTTTCTTGTCCTTTTTGCTTCAGTGTTTCCCCACTACCGGGGTCTCATCTCTCTGGCACAGCAAAATGCCAAGCAGTAAACAACGAGGCAGGAGGAAAAGGGGAGGGGAAGGGAGGGCTCGCCATCGTTGTAAGTATACATATATATATATATATAAAGAGCTTCTTCCTCTATCTCTCTCTCTCTGTCTTTTTTTTCCACCCCAGTCTGCCCTCCCCTACCTCAACCTTTTCTCTTTCTCACTCGTTGTGCTGCCCTGTTAGTAAGCAACGTTAAAATTATCGCCAAAACGGCTGAAAACTGAACCTAGCAAGAGTCTTGCGGTGCTCACAGCTCGCAATGCACGACTCGACTCACGCTCACACGCACAAACACACTCGCTCATAATCATACACCACGATAATAATAGTTGGGCATGCTACAGTTGAACCGTGCTTTATGCCCGACTCTGAAGGAGGGGGGGGGAGGGGGGGAGAGGGGGAGAGGGGGAGAGAGAGAGAGAGAGAGAGAGAGAGAGAGAGAGAGAGAGAGAGAGAGAGCAAAGAGCAAAGAAATAAACATAAAGTACCCACATGCATTTACGTATGCACAAAAGAAAAATTCTCTGTCTTCTTTAAAATATACCACCGCCGACTTTCAAGGATACACCATTATTATAGCTTATTTTCACTCTCTCTCCTCCCCCCCCCCCCCTTTCCCCCCAACACACACTTTTTTTTTTTTAATTCCTTCAAGCTTTGTATTTGCAATGATTCAAACATGAAGGCGGAAGAGAAAATCTGTTTTCAAGGCGGCCAGAGACCAGAGAATGATTGACAAGGTAGTACTATTATGTTAGGTTGAAGAAAAAAGAGAGAGAAAGAAAGACAAAAAAAAAAAAAGTAAAACCACACAATGCTTACATTAAAAACTCATGACTTTCCCCATGGTCACTAAACTCTGGGATGACTTTTAGAGAGTAGCAAAGCATGAACAATTGCAATAAATTCAGAGGCACCCTATACGTAAGGCAGGAAGCAACAGTAACAGCAGCGTGCGGTCAACTGATCGGTTATTCATTATGCCTTAACAGGTCATTTTGAATGACAAGCACAAACCAAGGCGTAAAAAAATAAGTTACAGACGGGTAGAAGGCAAGCTTAGTTGAGGATTTATTCGAGGAAGAACCGAATAAAGAACAAAATATGAGTAATAAGAATCATCATCATCGTTATTGTCATCTTTTACTTCTTCTTCTTCTTCTTCTTCTTCTTCTTCTTATTATTATTATTATTATTCTTATTATTATTATTATTATTATTATTATTATTATTATTATTATTATTATTATTATTATTATTATTATTATTATTATTATTATTCAACACCATCATCATCATCATAATCATCATCATCATCATAATTATTATTCTCATCAACACCATTATATTGTCGCTATAGTATAAATAGCCCTTTTGAGGGTTTGAATTATCATTATCATTATCGTTATCATCATCAACATCTCTGTGACTTTTTGTTATTTTATTTTTTTAAACATGGTGTAACAAAAAAACAAAAACAAAACAAAAACACTAAACCTGACGAGT
>JAWDGP010007329.1:1182500-1190000 GCA_033675545.1 Elysia crispata
CGCCAGAAGGGTGACCTCGTGAGCACAGATCTATGCAGATCAAAAAGTTTGGATAACAGAGGTGATTTTTTTTTTTATGCAACACAAGCGGTGGCCTTCTGAGATATAGATCTAGAAATTATGAGCTGTTGGGCAATCGTGCGGAAGGTCATAGCATACAATGATATCCTCAATGTAGACTTTCGCGTGAATGGGGTTAAGGGATGACGCAAACTTTTCTGGAAGAGAGAGAGAGAGAGAGAGAGAGAGAGAGAGAGAGAGAGAGAGAGAGAGCGTGAGATAGAGAGAGAGAGAGAGAAAGAGAGAGAGAGAGAGAGAGAGAGAGAGAGAGAGAGAGAGAGAGAGAGAGAGAGAGAGAGAGTCAGACAGATATAGAATTAAAAAAAAAAAGAGAAAGCAAGAGAAACACATAAGCTTTTGTTTTAAAAAGATGCAGCTGATGTACCACTTTATTTTATTGAGTGTTCAATGGATATTCGGGACAGCTATCAAGGTTTATCACGTGGAAAAGTCAGGAGCTCCAAACATGAATCTGGAAACCGCATTTGCAATACGCTCCAAATGGATGTGTCAGAGCCGATAACAAAGTCCCGTCCTCACAACTACATGGATATCTACCTTAGAAAATGCCTGTAATTGCTGTTCTTAGTCTGTTCCGCGAATGAATGAGCTTAATACCTTCTTTTTTTTTTCCTTTTTTTTTTTTTTTTTGCTGCGCCGTGACCGACAGTACCGTTTAAATTGATACACGGTACGCACGATCAGCTTCCTTAAAATATGGACTTTGAATGCTTGTTCTCAATTAGTTTTGTCCCAGGTCGATTATTGATGAAAAGCCTACGATCTAATCTATCGGGGAAAAAAGATGTTGAGAGCATCGAAAAATTATAACCTTGTGGTGTGGCTATTCCTTTGAAAATTTTAAAAGAAAATGTGATCGTCAAAACTCTGGTGCTAACCATCTGAGAGCTAAGGACACAATGGCAGCTGCTGCTGTGACACGGGGAGTGCCCAGAGCGAGCGAGCGATGGACCTTTGAAGTGAACTGAGAGAAGCACATTTGATAAGGCACGGATTTTCGTACTCTAATAATATAAAACCTTTGGGAAAGCCATGCCGTGTCCATCTTCATCAATATTGTTGTTGTTGTTGTTGTTGTTGATGTTAAACTGTATCTGTGATCTCATGCTTTTTTCGCCTTCTCCTCTTCATCCTCAAGACAATTAAGAGAACATGGCGAAGGTTAACTGATGAATTACAAAAGCAGAGAAGGCGGTGGATATGGGAAAGGGCGTGGGGGAGGGTAAGGGGGGAGTGAGAGAAACTGAGAGACAGAGAGAGAAAGAGAAGGACCCGGTAAAGAAATCCCCTTAACTGACAGTCTACGACTGATAGTTCTGAATGATCTCCGACCTTGAACTGCATCCTGAAACATTTTCATTTCGTGAGGATACATCCTTCACGCAGTTGCAGGCATTGTGGGGTCAGAGAGATAAGCCCCTCTCGTGGCCTAAACCTGGAAACGTCCTTTGGAGGAGATATCACAAACTTTATAACTGGAGAACCCAGTTGCACTCTCAACGGTCTATTTTTTTTTTTTTTTTTTAATTTCAACAACACAAGAGAGACGCACAGATAGGCCGAGAAAGAGAAGTATGATCATTTTGTCGCTAGCTGCTTTGGTATGATGGATCCCGAAATTGCAGAGCATAACGGCAAGCGAAAGTAAGAAGTCTATCACTGTGGTTTCATACCCGCATATGAACAAATAATGAGGTTGCTCTCTTTAAATACCACAGCATTGTTGGATTTCATGGAGACAGGCAATTTAAGAAAGATAATGGTGGAGCAGACAAGCCGAAAAATGGAATACGTACAGTGCTAGATAGACTACCAGAGAACTAGATTCGAATAAAGAATACCCTGTGTATTGAACTAAAGAAAAAATAAGTTAAGCTAGAGCAGAATACACACTCGACAAGCGAGGTTTAAGTGCGAGGGTCTAACAAGCCAAATGGGAGCACGTCGAGTACGTAGCTCAGACAAGTCAGACAGACTTAGAAGCTTTACAGCAGAGTCGATTGACAAGCCAATGCGAGTACGTAAAGCTGCACAGACACTGCAGGATCAGAATGTATCCAGCGAATATGCTAGACCCAAACACGTAATATAAGACATGCCAAATTAACAACCGTCAAGCAAAAAGATCACACAAAAGTAAATAAAAAGACGTTTACGAGTTCGCGGCGGGCTACAGAGTTTATTGACACGCCAAAGTTACGAGGAAGTTAAGCTGCATAGACATTTGAGGATAAGTACGTATGAAGCGAGAATGCATGACGTATAATGAGACATGCCAGATTAAAACAGTACAGTAGGCAGGTCAGACAAGAGTACATGGACAGAACCAAGTTTACCAGTGCGTAAAGCTGTACAAACACTTAATTGGCAAATACGTGTGTAGCGAAAATACAAGACTCGGACACGTATATCAAGACACGCCAGATGAAAGCAGTATTATAGCACACGCAAATCATACAAAAGTACATTAAAGAAAGCAAGTCAGACTGGGTGGGGGTAGATATTAGCCTAGAGAAGGCGAGCAAGGCTAGAGTACGTACACAGTAATATATATTCTAATTATTCTTTCGACTGCAGCTGTTCTCATTCAGCCGGGCCATGATGACATGCGTCGCAGTAATTCATCACACAAGGCCATTTTCAGTGATAAGACAAGAGTTCACATTACGTGTGTCTGCGATGCGCCCGATTTTGCCCCACGCACATTAGCCATAAATATCTTAAACAAAGAGAAGACTTCCCGGCGAGGCTGCTTAAAAAAATTAATGACACCCCGTGGAACACGGCCTTTGAAAGTGACGTCATGCAAATTTGTGGGCAACAGTCGAATAAGAATTTAGCGCACTGCCCTATCGTGCTAAACTTTGCTACTGAGATAAAAGATAACGAGAAGCCAAGCTCTTGGCAGCTGCTGGTGTGGACGAAAACGCGTCTAGGTTTGCTAGGTATGTTGATGGCTTATTAAAGAATATAATGAAATTGGAAGCCGGTTGTCTAAGATGATGATTATGATGATTGATGATGATGATGATGATGATAGAAATAATAATAATAATAATAATAATAATAATAATAATAATAATAATAATAATAATAATAATAATAATAATAATAATGATGATGATGATGATGATGATAAATACATGTAGTAGAAGCAGCGTAGTTGTGGTAGTAGTAGTAGTAGTAGTAGTAGTAGTAGTAGTAGTAGTAGTAGTAGTAGTAGTAGTAGTAGTAGTAGTAGTAGTAGTAGTAAGTAGTAGTAGTATTGGCAGCAGCAGCAGCAGTAGTAGTAGTAGTAATAGTAGTAGTAGCAGTAGTAGTAGTAGTGGTAGCAGTAGCAGTGGTGGTAGCAGTAGTGGTGGTGGTGGTGGCAGCAGCAGCGGCAGCAGTAGTAGTGGCAGCAGCAGGTGGTGGTTGGTAGCAGTGGTGGCAGCAGTAGTAGCAGCAGCAGCAGTAGTGGTAGCAGTAGCGTGGTGGTGGTAGCAGCAGCAGCAGTAGCAGTGGTGGTGGTGGTGGTGGTGGTGGTAGTGGTGGTAGTGGTGGTGGTAGTGGTGGTGGTAGTGGTCGTAGTAGTAGTATAGCAGCAGCAGCAGCAGCAGCAGCAGCAGTAGCAGCAGTGGTGTTGGCAGCAGTGGTGGTGCAGTAGTGGTGGTGGTGCAGCAGCAGCTGGTGGTAGTGGTAGTGGTGGTGGCAGCAGCAGCAGCAGCAGTGGTGGTGGTGGTGGTGGTGGTGGTGGTGGTGGTGGTGGTGGTGGTGGTGGTAGTGGTAGTAGTAGTAGTAGTAGTATTGGCAGCAGCAGCAGCAGTAGTAGCAGTAGTATAAGCAGTAGTAGCAGTAGTAGTAGTAGTAGTAGTAGTAGTAGTAGTAGTAGTAGTAGTAGTAGTAGTAGTAGTAGTAGTAGTAACAGCAGTAGTAACAGTAGCAGTAGTAGGACGAGAAGGAGTAATAGTGGTTGGAGGGGAAGGAGAAGTATTGTTAATACTATTGTTGCCGTTGTTTTTGTGTGTGCTCCTGTTGCTCTTGATCACAAATGCACTTAACTGACACGTTGAAAAAAAAAGGCCCCAGTCGACCGTGTCTTCATTCATTTTGAGAGGGGGCGGGCTTGAATTGAGATTAGCCTTCTGCACAGAGATAATTTCAAAGAATCTTCTGGGAATTGCACTTATCTATAGAGCTGATCAAAGAGATATTAAACAGCCGAGTTTATTCATTTGAGTGCGCGCCCGTGTAAGTGCAAGTGTTTGCATTGCTAGAACAGTTCTAGGATTATTTTTGTAGGTCTCCTAAATTTGACGATGGCTGTTAAAAAAAAGTAAAGGCGGTTCTCTGGGAGTCACTGATAGGACTGATAAGATGAAACCCTAAACAATCACCAAAAAGTGATCAACCTTGGAACCGATCCCAAGACTACTTATTTGTCAGTCTCAACGCTCTGCCGACTGAACAATACGACGCTCCAGATGGTTGGATTGCGGGGGAAAAAATTCAAATTCTTTGAGGAGTCTATGCTAAAGAAAACTGATCTTACAATAACAACAGACGCACGTTATCTACACACATTTTTTGGCAGCCTATGTTTTCACGCACACTTCCCTCCATTTACATCATCTTTGGACATATTTGGCCCTCTCTGCCCCTGAGAAACCCGTTGGCTCACCTTACCAAGAAGACGCGTGTCTTTGTAACCTGACCAGCTATCTCATTATTCTATGCCGGGAATGTGCAGCTTAAAGGCGTCGGTCAGTGGTTGCGACAAGAAGCTCGTAGCACGAAAGCGGTGTGATGCATGAGAATGATCGACCTGGACACTTAACGAACACACCCCGTCCTCCCTGGAAAAGTTGATGGATTGCTGGATACGGGTTACGTAATTACCCACCTCAAGAGGGCAAGGGGGGGGGGGGGGGTTGGAGGAGACCTACGTCCCGGTCAATTTGGAACTCACTTGAAGAGGCCGGTCGCTAACGGCTTCGCAGTCTGGAATTGTAGAGATAAATTTAGACGCCGAGAGCGGATTCCCTGTGGTCGTCATGGGGCCCTGTTGACGTATACTCTCTAGTGAGAGCAAGAATGCCCTGGACGATGACCTCAGAAGCGCCAAAGGAAACCGCTAACCGCAAAGTAGACGTGATTTTAGTGTACATTTGGGCATCGTACACAAGCTTGAGTAGTGGCATCCACAACGAGCCAGATTGTCCTAAAAGCATAAAAGCAGTGTAAGGACATGGGACCATCTTGAGTCTTAATTGAAGATAAATTAAAATTCATGAAGTGCTAGGCCTATATGTACAAGGTTACATGAAATAGATCTGTTTTATGCACAAGGAAATGTTCTAACAACATTTTCGGCAAATCAGCATGAACTGAAAGTAATTGCGTCCGAGGTAGATTCTAAAGATCCGACAATTTATAGCGAACAGGAAAGAAAACGAGAAGCCCAGGGGCACATCCCATGGAGATTGCACCCATCTGAAAATTCGGTTTGGCTGTCTACGCGGCATTGTCATAAGATTCGTCAATTATGTTAAAACATGCTGGCTTTGTCGACAGAATAATTATGAAGTTCCCTTTTTAAAAAATCCCAGACAGCTGATGATTACTTCAAGAATTATTGCCTCGGAAAATAACAAACTAGATATTAAAAAGCAAAAAAAAAAAAAATAGAAAATAATACGAGTACAATGAGAGAGAGAGAGAGAGAGAGAGAGAGAGAGAGAGAAACATAAAAATATCTCTATAAAACGAAGTGCGCCGAGACAGGCAAAGCCGATACAGCAACAGCAGCAGCAGCAGCTGTTAAAGACCAAAGCGCTGTTCCAATTCGAGTTCCCATACATCCTTAAAAGATGCAACTGTGCAAATTCGAACACCTAACAAATAAATAAATAGAGAAACGCGCGTGAAAAGGCTTGTTCTGTTTAAAAGTAATGTGCACCACAGATTATTCAGAGGCCCTACCATGAGAGAGCGTATTGGGGGAGGAGAACATTTCAACATGTTTCTATAATTTGTTAGAGACGTTTTCCGACATTCTCTTTTAACACCCTCCTCCCTTTCTACTATTTTCCTTACTTTTGTTTTCACTTTCCATCTAAATTTTAGTTTTACCGCTGAAAACGGGGTAATGTTGTTTTAACTCTAATTATTTTCATGCAAACTAAGGATCGAGTCATTCTGACTTCGCAATGAGAGAGAGAGGGTGTGAGTGAGTGAGTGTGAGAGAGAGAGAGAGAGAGAGAGAGAGAGAGAGAGAGAGAGAGAGAGAGAGAGAAACACAAAGAGATGTATAAACTTTTCATTATCATAAACCGAAAAAAAAATGAGGTACATGATATTGAGAAACGTAGCAATTTATTTTTCTCTTCTATTTTTCCAATCCATTTCAATAATATGTTAACATCATTTTCACGTCGAAGAATAAAAAAACACGATTGTACAGTTTTACATTATGAGGGATTCACATTCCTTGAATTACAGACCAAACAAACAAACAACAAAAAAAAAACAATAACCCAGCCTCTACGACGGGTAGATTATTATTATTATTATTTTCACTATGTCAACACAACCCCTGGCAGAGCATTATCGCCATGAGAAGGAAATAACACGCAGCGGCTAATAATTGTGTTGCAAACTTTGCTCAGAAGATTGGATGGTAGCCCTTGAGCGGCACGGACAGGTGGACAGTCATGACAAGCCTTTGGATTTTTCCGGACGCATTCCGGGATTTATTGGGTCTACGTAGAGAGGCCATGGACGTGTCACCTTGACCGTGTCACTGAAGTCTCGCTCACACGCCGCGCCATCTCTCCCTCAGTCTGTCTGTCCGTCAGTCTGTCTGTGTGTGTGTGTCTGTGTCTCTCTCTCTCTCTCTCTCTCTCTCTCTCTCTCTCTCTCTCTCTCTCTCTCTCTCTCTCTCTCTCTCTCTCTCTCTCTCTCTCTCTCTCTCTCTCTCTCTCTCTCTCTCTCTCTCTCTCTCTCTCTCTCTCTCTCTCTCTCTCTCTCTCTCTCTCTAACACTCACTATGTCTGGTCTATATACCTATCTATCTATAAAATATTATCTAGCTATCAATCTATATAACCTATTTTTCTATCAATCTCTCTCTCTCTCTCTCTCTCTCTCTCTCTCTCTCTCTCTCTCTCTCTCTCTCTCTCTCTCTCTCTCTCTCTCTCTCTCTCTCTCTCATCTCCGCCCTTCCGCCGATTCTTGTCTATCTCACACTGTCTGCTTGTCTGTCTTCTGATCTGTCTCACTCTCTTTTTCTCTATATCCTTTTCTAGGCCCATCTGTCTCTATCTATCTCTCACACCGCCCCTAACCCATGAAGACAAGTCAACCAGGCGCTTATGAGAGGATACGGCGTGCGTGTTTTACTTGTCATTATTTCCTTCTTTGATGGAGTTTCTTTGTAAA
>JAWDGP010007329.1:1200000-1202500 GCA_033675545.1 Elysia crispata
TTAAAAAGATAATGAACGTTATATTATTTGTGTGTTATTGGCGTGTCTCTTATCCGTCATTCTTTGCTCTATGTGATATCTTTTACTCCTACATTGTGGGTTCTCTTTCACACATACTAAACTTTGTTTAAGTTGTTCTCTTCTTTAAACAATATCATCATCACCACCACCACCACCATCATCATCATCATCATCATCATCATCATCATCATCATCATCATCATCATCATCATCATCATCATCATTACTATTATTATTATTATTATTATTATTATTATTATTATTATTATTATTATTATTATTATTATTATTATTATTATTATTATTATCATTATTATTATTATTATCAGAATCGTTCTTTATATATATATATAATGATCATCACGGCCTCATCGTCTTTACAGCTTCAGAAAACTTAAATTGCTTTATTTTAGTGTATTTTATTTTATTATTTTTTTCTTGGGGGAGGGGGCGGAGGGATCCACTTATTATCCATGTCCTTTTCCATGATCGACTAACTCCGTTTTCTAATTAATATCATCAGAAACCACTTGGACATACAAGGCAAAAAAAGGACGCCACATCACGAGCTCCACAACGACGGCCCGCCATAAACACCAAATATCACGGCGTAAGTCGTGCGTGGAACGGGCCGAGGGGACACTTCCTGGCCCTCTCCAGAGAGAGAGCACTTAGAAACAAGAGTCCTTACTCACTCGATACTCCTATTGCGTTTAAGTTGCGCAAACTCCCGGTCCAATCAGCAGCTGCTCTCTCTCTCTCTCTCTCTCTCTCTCTCTCTCTCTCTCTCTCTCTCTCTCTCTCTCTCTCTCTCTCTCTCTCTCTCTCTCTCTCTCTCTCTCTCTCTCTCTCTCTCTCTCTCTCTCTCTCTCTCTCTCTCTCTCTCTCGACGCCTGATCCGGCTGCATTAAGGCTGAGGGTACATTTCAAGCGATTGCTGGCTAGCGTGAAGCTCGCTGGCGATGAGCGTCTGAATATTGTAGATGGCCAAGCTCCTGCGCTGGTTTGTCAGCGACCAAAGTTGTGCAATGCACGCTGCCAGATAGCTCGTTCGATTGACGAGCAGGAGATCGTGGGTTCGAGCCAGTATCTATTTATCGGGGAAAAGCCAGGGTCGGCCTATCAAAGTAATCGTTATGTAAGAGGCTGTTCGGCCTCCCTAGATGGATGGTACTGGTTTGAGCCCTAGGTGGGCCAACTGGTGCTGGAGTCGGATACAATCTAACTAGTTCCGGCTCCAACTTGACGTAAAGTTGATGCCCTCGTTTCCATAAGTTTTACTTCTTCTTTTTTTTTTCCTGGGGAAATATAGAAGCTGAAGAAGTATCGGAAAGGGGTGCTCTTAACCATATTACTTTTCGAGAGATTGTCGAGAAAACGCTTCGGATAGTAAACTATAGTGTTTCTTAATGTTAGCGACATCCGCGCGAAAGTGGCTCGTTTCGAGGCCATCGCGGAAGATAGTTGTGTAACATTATTTTGATCTCTTTACCGTACAATCGCGCATCTCTCGCTTCTAGTGTGGCCTCAACCTAAATATTCTGTGAGAAACTTATGCTTGAGTAAAAAACAAACAAAAAAAAAGGGGGATCACAGTTTATAGAAGAGACATGTCAATCTGTATCGTATTTGAGACTATAATCAAGCTCTTTTTTTTTTCATTTGAAACTTATTAAGTCAGGAAATGATGCACTTTTAACGCGAAGATCAAGCTGACACCAACAAATGGTAGTCCAAGGCTCTGTGGCACGTTAACTGGTAACAAAGACAATATACACCGATTTCAACTGCATATTATTACACACATGCACCATTTTAACTATTGGTAACAAAGACACAATACACCGATTTCCACTACATAATTATTACACACACTGACTCACTCTTCACTAGTTGAATGAAGCCGATACAATACAAGACTATTTTATATACTAAAAGGATGTCTGCTCGATTCCAACGAACCGATACGGTCATTATTTCAAAGAAAATCTTTAAACAAAAAAAAAAAAAAACGAAAAAAAAAAAAAAATCCCACACTAAAAGAGGTTTTTTTCCACGCTAAGATCCTTATATAATTATAATTATCTCCCCTCTTCTTCAGAAAAGTTAACTTGCTAAGAAAAAATATTAACGTAACGAAATAATGTACAGCCCCCAATCACGGCGTGTTATCTATCAAGAGCGGCTATCATGGAGAGGTTACGCCAGGGTGATGTAAATCTAATCTCGGTACATGTAAACTGCCCGTCTCTCGGCTGGCCACTACAAGAGCAGCTGCCATCACGCGACGTGGTGTCACCCTAACCCCTCGCTCTGTCTCATCGTCACGCGATAACGAGAGTGGACACGAGACAGGACAGGGGCGATGTGTCAAACTAGCAATAATGAGAGGGCGCGAGACGGGGTCCAGAGGTGTGAGACAAAAAACACAGTGTGAGCAGGAACAGGGACAAGGACGAAGTGATAAGGGATTTCTGTG
>JAWDGP010007329.1:1207500-1225000 GCA_033675545.1 Elysia crispata
GTTTTTGGCTAGACAAGAGTTACCTGGTTCGAAAATGTTATGGTTGGAATCTGTATGGATTCTGTAGGCTGTCTTTATGGCCAAACACTAATTTCTTTAAAAAATAAATAAATAAATAATAATAATAATAATAATAATAATAATAATAATAATAATAATAATAATAATAATAATAATAATAATAATAATAATAATAATAATAGAAGACCAGGACAAACGGCATGTAAACAAAAGGGTTACTGAACTGTTAATGTTGTTTTTCAGAGAAAAAGAAAAAAATATAAAAGTCAAGGGCTTTTCAAAACGAAATGAATAATTTGAAGTAAGGTCAAAGTCCTCTTAGATTATTTAACTCAATACTTTTCAAGTGATTTCGATGAACCGCTAGACGCACACGGTAGAAAAAAGCCCGTTCTCAGAGAGGTAAATATACTTCGATAACAACTATAATAAAAATTAATAAATGTAGAGACTAATGATCAATTACAGAAATTAAAAATGATTTAAGCCAAAAATTTCTTTCTCCGTGGTGGTGGTGGTAGTGCTGGTACTAGTGGTAGTGGTGGTGGTGGTAGTGGTAATAGTGGTAGTGGTAGAGGTGGTGGTGATAGTAGTGGTAGTGGTAGTGGTGATAGTGGTGGTAGTAGTAGTAGTAGTAGTAGTAGTAGTAGTAGTAGTAGTAGTAGTAGTAGTAGTAGTAGTAGTAGTAGTAGTAGTAGTAGTAGTGGTGGTAATAGTGGGAGCAGCAGCAGCAGCAGCAGCAGCAGTAGTAGTAGTAGGAGGAGGAGGAGGATTTTTTCTTAGGAACTTTGTTATCATCCTTCACCTCTCCCCTTTCCCTCTGTTTCTTTCTCCTCACCTTATTACTGCTAGTTTCAGCGAAAGTGATTAGATCTAAACACTAAAGGCAGCAGCAGCAGTGGAACAGTTACATGCCGCAAGTCATGTTAGCGTAGGTTGACAGGCAAAATGACAGGATCAGTCGGAAGTCTTTCTGTGAGATGAAGTGCGTTGCACACACACAAAAAAAAAATTGTAAAGCAATGGCACAAAGAACAGCCACACAGGTATATATAAAAATATATAAAATAGATCTTACATAAGGATGGTATATAACGTACAAGAATAAAGCCTTTGTTCCATTTGCAGCTTTACGTGAACCTGAAGTCTGCGAAATATTTTCCATCCTTAATATTTGGAAATCAAATACTGAAAGCGGGACTTGGGAATTGACTAGGAGACGGATCCAGAGCCGAGATAAGCCGTATATGGAAAGTCTTGAGAGGGTCATGACGACGAGGCCAATATACAGGCTTAAGTACAGGGGCTAGATTGCAGAGTTCGACCTCGATTAACCTCCGTGTCAAACAGCTTATTTTGCCCAGTAGCTTTTGGGAGCCAGAATCTCTCCTTCATGACAATTATATATTTATATAAGCCCGGGTCGGGTTTTGATATGGTATTCTCCTCTGAGTTGACTTAAGCGAACATTTAAAAAAAAATTATAAATAACCAAAAAAAAAACGTTCCTTAGAAAAGTTTTACACGAAACAAGTCTGGTACTCGAGGTGGACCTTTCGTTTAACAAACATCTGTTTTGTGCAAGTTATCGCTATTTGCCAGTAACTTACATCCTAAGGACTCGGAAAGCTTTCGTATTGTCATTGTGAATAGAAGTTTAATACTTTGTTTCCCCCCCCCTCTCTCTCTCTCTCTCTCTCTCTCTCTCTCTCTCTCTCTCTCTCTCTCTCTCTCTCTCTCTCTCTCTCTCTCTCTCTCTCTCTCTCGAAAGAAATGATACGAAAACCTTTCAAGCTAAAGAATGGCACCAAATGTATGATTTTAAATTAATATATAGGACTGGTCTAAGCAATCAGGTGACACCTGATAGAATAGAAAATTTTCGGTGGGATGTTCCGAGAGTTCCAAGCAGTTACCCAAAAAAAAATCGAGATTAATTTAAAAAAAAAAAGAGAGAGAGAGAGAGAGAGAGAGAGAGAGAGAGAGAGAGAGAGAGAGAGAGAGAGAGAGAGAGACGCACACACAAACAAATTAAGAGGCTTTTTAAAGCCATTAAGCCTACTTTAAAATAACTATAGGCAAACTTTATTAATTGATATCTATTCCACAATCTTACAGAGTAAAACATGGTGTGAAACACGGCAATATTTAACGGTTCAAACGAATTTCTCCGAGCACATGCTACGAAAAATCAAAAAATGTAAAGAAAAACAAATGTCAAACATTATTTAAATCAATAATTGAAAAAAAAAATTAATGCTGTTGAGACCAGCGTTGAGGAGATCAAGATCCTACATCTATCCATCGACGGCGTGGGATTCGAACCAGAAGCGAAGAATTCCCGCAGCTGCCAAAGGAAATGTTCTATCCCGCACGATCTTAGCTTATTTTGATTCTTCTTTACATCAAACAGCCTCAAAGATTCGTGCGCAATCAAGACGGTAGCAAGATCACGATTATTGCCTTGTCTTCGGCAGGTAATTAATAAAGCCCTCTTTAAATGAGGTCAAGGTTTCATCGAACGATAAAGTTGCGGTTATTGGATCCGAGGAGACGATTTCCCAGACGTAGTGAGAGATTGTGATGAACGTATCTGCAACGCGGTGGCATAGGGCAGCAATAAGTTGTCCGGCTCGAGTCTCCGAGACTCTTATCTTTCTTTCTCCGAGGTCGGCCGGTTTCAGTGGCAGGCGTCTGGCACCGCAAACATTCTCCGGCCCTCGATGGAGAAGGTCCGCAATCTCGCCAGGGTCTTTAAGTGTTGATTGTACTTCTCAGGACGTGGTACAAAAATTGTAAATACTCGTGCACGGCTAGATCGCTGGCATCTGGCCAACACAAATAGATCGTAACTCTCCGTGGGTTGATGCAGCAGCAGCTGCTGTATGTAGGGATCATTTCTTACGAGCGATCCTTCCTCAAGACGGATCATTTTTGTAACCTACACAATTGCTGTATTGCACTACAACAGATTTCGACCTTCATAGAACGCTTGTTAAAGTAAAGCGTGGCACTTAGAATGTCGGTGGTTAAACTTTCAGGGCGTGAGGAAGTAAACAAATAGCGTCTTGAGGTTTAAAAGATTAATGTCTCAGGCAGAGAAAGAAAAATTAAGCAATGTTTGACAAATATTGAGAACTGCTAATGACTGTGAAAGAGGAGGAAAAGGAAATAAAACACGCAACAAAATGTAGAAATTGATAAAGATAAGGTTAGAGAGAGAGAGAGAGAGAGAGAGAGAGAGAGAGAGAGAGAGAGAGAGAGAGAGAGAGAGAGAGGAGGGGGGGTGGAGGAAGGAGGAGAGAGAAAGCAGGTCAAAAAAGAGAAAAGATATGCGGTCACAGAACAAATGACGCGTCTTGGGTCATTATAAGAGTATGTTTGGATGGGTGAAGGGAAAGGCATGGAGATAAATTGAAAGAAAAGGGAACGTGGAGGGATCAGAGAGAGAAGAAGAAAGACAATTTAGAAAAATTAAAAAGATAGCGAGAGAGAGAGAGAGAGAGAGAGAGAGAGAGAGAGAAAGGCGAGATTTACAATAACTGTCAACTGCGCTAACACAATACCTACAGATATATCCCTGATTGTCGGGAATCATTAGCAAGGCGTCTCGGAGACCGTTGCCAGGAAACCAATGACGCGCGCCGATGTCTAGCGACGGTTATGGCCATTTAAAAAAGGAAAAAGAAAGAAAGAAGAAAAAAAGAAAGAAAAAAAAGGCTTAATTGATGTGTTTGTACAAGCTAAAAGACGAGCGCGTGATAAGCCACGACTTAATGAGTTCTTTTAAGAGGAACTTAGAGGTTCTCGCTGAAAAACCTACATCTAAAATGGAACTCTCTCGAAACATGAACGAGGGAGACGGATCGCCTAATGAGTGGGTTTCGAGATTTCCTTTAATTTACCCTTGACCTGGGGGTTATTTTGAGGTTCGCAAAGCCTCGCGAAAAGCAAAATAGAAGATGTCACACATAATTGCACAAAGTAACGCATAGAACTGTGGAACTTAGGGGCACTAAAGGCAACGTCGGGGTGATTAAAAAAACAAAAAAAAACAAAAACAAAAACAAAACAAAAAAACCCAGGTGTTATAACTTATAACTTAGGGAGCGTAAAATAAGTAGCTATCTGTATAGAGGACACCGTGAAGTACAGAGTTCAAGACAAAACAGAAGCAAGCCTAAATAAATAGAACCAACGTAAAAAGTACGTAAAAGCAAGAAGACCTTTGAGGCTTCATTTTGATTGTTTTATATACCCCGACCACATCAAGACGATATCAGACCATTTCTTTTTTTTTTTTTCTTTTACTGAATGTCAAACCAGCCCCGGTCAGGCGGGCCGGTCAGGCGGGCCTGAAGTTTGAAATGTCGCTGCGATTGTTGTTAGGGCTGGCATTCTAACGGCAAAACAACCGGGAGATGTAGAACGATTTAAAGTATAATAATTATTGTGATATTTCAATTATTTTAAAGGGAGGAAAGGGGGGGAGCAAACATTTTAGAAAAAATGACGATTAGCAGTTGCAGTGGGCACTGAGCATGGTTAGTCCGCAAAATGGAGATGAAACCGCGAAACTTGGGCGATATAAAAACATATGCTAAATAAACTTTTGTACCGTTTTCATCTTTTTTATATTATTTACTTTTTTTTTTTTTTTTTCTTTTGTATTTTTAGTCGAAAAATGTTCCGCTAATATCAGTACCCTGACAATACCGAAAGTTCCAGCTGAAATAGCGATTGCCAGTTTTAATTAAAAACCTCTGCAAAGTACCACTTCTGCAATGAGCTTAACGAAGGGTCGGGAAGTCACGACTGAGTTATCTCCTCTATAAAACTCTTTGAGTGGGAAACAGGGACGGAATTCAAGCTCTACACGAGACTGAAGCGAGTCTGACGGATTGTCTCGATCTCAGATTGCTCTTTTGAGAATATATTCAGTACTTCAAAATCCGTGATCATAAATATAATAAGATATAATATGCGTAGTTATACTGTGCTTTGCATTAACTTCTAGTAATATTTTCAGATCTATTTCATTAAATCAATTGCCTTCGTCTTAACAAACGAA
Organism: Elysia crispata; assembly: GCA_033675545.1. NCBI lineage: Eukaryota > Metazoa > Mollusca > Gastropoda > Plakobranchidae > Elysia > Elysia crispata. Next base: position 1,212,593 of record JAWDGP010007329.1, read on the forward strand.
TTTAAGGCATTCTAATTCCGTTAAATCCTTCATGGTCAACAAAGCTATCTCTTAAGACATTTACACACTTCAAGGCATGGTTCGGCTCAAGGTGACCAGATCTCAATGCGCTGCTTGATAAGGTTGATTCGCCTTCCTAACCAAAATCAAACATGATATCCGGGGTGGCCCGAAGATAACCCTTTTTTTTTCATGATATAAGCGAGCAGGGGTCTGTTTCATGCAGACTAAAGAGTGAATTGAATTTTAGAGACTGTCGCTCCGCGTTTTGTTGTCCTCTGAGCTGAGAAATATAGGATTGTATAAAAAAGGTTGTCCAAAAACAGATATTTAAAAGTATACTTAGAGAATAGACATTCTGCGCTTCAATTTTTTTTTTTTTTTTTTTTTTTTTGGCCCTCCAAGAATCATTCAACTCTCCTTATAATATGAATCTGTGAAGAATTTGGACAAATCACCGCTGAAAACTACATGTAGAACCTGACGCGCAGACTTAAGAAACTCAGTTTAGAATCTCTCTCTCTCTCTCTCTCTCTCTCTCTCTATATATATATATATATATATATATATATATATATATATATATCTGACTATCTATCTATCTAGCTATCTCTGTCTCTCCCTCTCTTTTTCAGCCACACACCTACCATTCGTGTTTCACCGCTCTAAGTACAGGTATTATATTGGAAATCTGTAGAAATCTCCAGTTTAAAGACGCTGCAATTTGCTTGGCCTACATCGCGTCAAACATAGCTGTCCGCGCGTAGAAACTTCCTGAGAAAACGGTGAAATATTCCTACACGCCGTCAGATCAAGCGAACAAAAACTATATCTTGCCACAAAGAAACTCTCTTCAAACAAGCCAAAAGTAAAAAGCAAACTTTCTTGCGTGTCCACGAATACAGCAGCTACAAGAGCTGGCGAATCTATTTACAGCCTTAAAAAGGGGAATGATGATGATGATGATATGGATAAAATTTCAAACACCATCGGACATTCACAAGGTGCACTGTTAAAACTGGTCTTCCCACCCCACCCCCACCCCAACCTCCACACCTCTTCTCATAATGGATTAGAACAATAAATTGAAGCTTGAAGCCTACTCTTCTTTTTTAAGACTAAAACGACTTGGGAGACGCAAAGATAAATAGATAAGAATGTTTGCCACGAGGTGCAATTTAACAAAACCTGGGAAAAGGGCTAAAACCATCTCCCTTATTAAACTGAGTAGTGAAGATTTGAAAAATCAAATATTTTATTGGCAAATTAAATGCAATTAAGTGAATTCCGTGCACAAAAATGCTTAGCTCCGTAGTACCATTATTTTAGGCGTTTCAGCGTGTAAAAAAAAAAAACAAAGCTTTTCATGAGAACATCTTGTCGAGGAAAATCGGTTAAAATAATTCAATAGTTGGTCGAGTCATGCGTAAAAAAAAAAACCTACATGTATTGCTAACATTAATTTAATGAATTTAAGAGGGGAACAAATCCCAAGTATGATTTAAGTACGAACACAAAAACATACCATGATTAAAGCGCCACAAGTTCTTGCCGTCAAAATTAAATATTTCATTAAAAAAATATATATATTTTATGCATTATTTTTAAGGTAACATAAGGTTGTCTTACAGGTATACCAAACTCAAGATTTGTTGGCGTTGCATTCGCGTACGTGTTGGTGATTAAAAGTTGTTTTTTATTTTTTTTTACAAGCAATAATACAGTGTAATTGCCTACCTCCAAAAAAGAATGAAGCATGTCTTTATCGCGTTTAAAAAAAATTTTTTTTTTTTTTCGCATTAAAAAAGGGTCTCTGAGCCACTGATGAAGGCTCAGCTCCTCTAGTTTCTACTAAAGTCATGCGCGGAGACTTTGCTTCAAGAGTTTTAAGAGTATTTATTATACTGCTTAAGTTTGATTCAGTTGAATTAATGAGTACCGTCTTTGTCAAGCCTGAAAACAGTCTAGTCTGAGACCTGAATTCAGTGATTGAATTTAAAGAATGAAAAAAAAACATACAAGCAACCAATCGACGTTTTCCGAAAAGCTAAAAAAAAAGAAAAAAAAGTAAAGGGACGATAAAAACATGTACAATTAAGTGGGGAGAATGAGAGAGGGAGAGAGAAAGAGTGAGAAAGAGAGAGAGAGAGAGAGAGAGAGAAAGAGAGAGAGAGAAAGAGAGAGATATAGAGAGATAGATAGAGAGAGAGGGAGAGAGAGATAGAGAGAGAGAGATAGAGAGAGAGATAGAGAGGGAGAAAGATAGAGAGAGATAGAGAGGGAGAAAGAGAGAGATAGAGAGAGAGATGGATATGGAGAGAGAGAAAGAGAGAGATAGATAGAGAGAGAGAGGGAGAGAGAGATAGAGAGAGAAAGAGAGAAAGAGAGAGAGATAGAGAGAGAGGGAGGCAGAGAGAGATAGAGAGAGAAAGAGAGAGAGAGAAAGAGAGAGAAAGAGAGAGAGAGAGAGAGAGAGAGAGAGAGAGAGAGAGAGAGAGAGAGAATTATATATTCAAATGAGGCTTGACTCACCTTGCTGCTGCAACGTGCCGGACGAAGGTGCGCGAATCATGTCCAACTCATAAGGCGGTATGTATTAATCCTTTTGGCACGAGGTGTGACTGTGAGCGCGTAGAGGGAGAGAGAAACTGACTCAGGGGGGGAGAAGTCCAAAGCGAGTTTATATACTTCTAGATCTGGATCCAAGATGGCGCGGTCGTTTATTACAACTTTCTCGAAAACCTTTTTTTTGGCATTTAAATTTTTTTGCCTCTTACGGTATAACAATCTAGTTGACTGGATAGAAATTTCTCGCCGTCAACCGGTGAAACGTTCTCGTCACGTTGTGGTGGCCTCGGTGAAGACAAAGTATAGTGTGTGACGAACTGTCGCGTCTTGTACAAAGATAATCCAGCGCTGACTCGTATTGGCAGGGGAATTCTTGTAAATAATTCCTTAATCTCTCAGTCTTCTTGGAAAAGAATTTTCTCAACACAGAAAAACTTCACCCGTGAAATTGTTGTCCAGTCCTGTGTAGGTGTTGTAGAGACACAAATTCACCGACGGCTATGGTAGCTCTGCGTGATCACGGTCTCACGCTAATTATAAATCTGTTTGTTTATAAAATACTGAGACACCGAGAGAAAAGAAGAAACATAAAATCCTGCCGATATCTGAACAGTGGATTAGCAAGCACGAAATTTTCAACAACCAAAAAAAAAAAATTTTTAAGATGAAGAAGAAAGCAACCCATATCGAAAAATCACACGAGCGTTTTGCTAAAGCACAACATAATAATTAATCTATTGATAATAAGTATCATAATATTAAGGGATATTAGTTATCAAATAATAATTTAAAAATATAATAGCAGTATTATAGTTGATATTAAACAATATTCGAATGTGGATATCGCAGTATATTTAATATTTAAATAACCGAATGATGATATCGCGCGCAGAAAGCTTGTTATAAAAAGGTTCCAACTCACGCTCAAAGCTTACGATAAGGAAAAGAAACTATATAACACCTCTGCCTTACACAAACATGGACCAAAAGTAACGAACCGACGAGAATGGGAAAAAGACGAAGAAAAAAAAAAAACCCGAGACAGCGGTAACAACACGAAATAACAATTATTATTCGTTCTCGGAATCTAATCAGCAGCACTTGGAAATCATTATACACCCTTGCAGATTTTAATCTCCGAGAATAATAATAATAATAAAAGTCATAATAATGAGAATGAAATAATTATACAAATACTTTTTTTTTTTCAAACTGATGGAGAGCCGTGATTAAAGAAGGGCCGACTCGGTCTGAGCCAGTACTCAGCCTTGCCGTGTCGCCGCTACCCACAGAGTAACCGTGCTCACACAATACAGCGGTCGCCTCCAGACCTTCCTCAACGATAAGTTCACGCCCGTAATTACAGGTAACTTAATCCCAACTGCTTGCCTGGCGTCGGCGGGTAATAATAGTGAAAAAAATACGAGAGAGTCTGGCATTTTTAATGTCACCGCGAACAAATTGCAAAGTTTTCAATAAGTGGAGGAAATTGCTTACCGCGTAGCCTACATGGTTGTGTATCCTTATCGATTCTTGTTTTGTCGTGCGAATATAATTACAGACTTTATAAAAAAAAATGATATAAATATATATATATATATATATATATATATATATATATATATATATATATTAAATGTGACACGGGGCAGCGGTTATTAAGGAAATGTAACCTGCTTTTACAAATTTTCCCTCTTCTCGCCATCTCTGCACGTGTAGACGTTTCACATGCTTAAACGGAGGGTAAACAAAAAAGAAAGAGATAGAGTGAGAAAGAGAGAGAGAGAATGAGAGGTTGTTTTTTTTTCAATACTGCATCTGTCATAATAGGTTGTAGGTAAACAAACAAAAAGAAAAAAAAAGTTCAGTAATTCAATGCCTTGCTTTTTGATAGTCTCATAACTTAGCTGTTAGGCCGAAGAGAAACTGAGCGGAAAAAAACACTTTCAGATTAATATCTTTGAAAATTCCATGGCATTTTCTTCAATAAAGCATGTTTAAGATAGTATGTCATTTGAAGAAAAAAAAAATTAAATATTTAGAAGTATCATGTCTAGAAAACGAGCGTTTGACCTTTTCAAATGTCAGCCAAATGCGATCAAACGTGCGCAGTACGAATGAAGTGGAGAGTAAAAAAAAAATGGAAAAGCATCTTTGAGTTTCTGACACGCGCAATAGTTTTCAACTGAACATTTAGGTCTTTAACAGTTCGAGAGAGAGAGAGAGAGAGAGAGAGAGAGAGAGAGAGAGAGAGAGAGAGAGAGAGAGAGAGAGACAGACAGACAGACAGACAGACAGAGACAGAGACAGAGAGAGAGGCAGACAGACAGATACACAGACAAACAAACAAAAGCAAATTTTATCATAGAGGTAGAAAATCAGCTGAGACCCAAGCGATCTTAATGGAATTGATGTAAACGAAATGGCTTACAACATTATAAAATAAAATAAACAAAACACTATCTAAAATCTGTTGTTTTTTTTTTCTATCACAATCTTCACAATAGCCATGATAATTACGCTGACGACACGATACTTAAAATTACACGCTTGCTCGGAGCGATAGATTTGATTTTACTCGCACTGGTCGCAGGGGGGGGGGGGGGAACTTCGCGACAAAGTTGGCCCGACAACACGCTCACTGTTGTCGAACCTTTAAAAGTTCAAAAGTTAATAGATTTACGAGGTCCTGGCAGCTGCTGTAGCTATGATAACGACTAGATCTAGCTAGACATCGCCGCTTTGAGTCAATACATCAAAAAAAAAAAAAAAAAAAAAAAAAGGAGAAATGTGCGTAAATCTGCCGGCTCTCTATCGATGTGTGTAAATGAATAAATCATCTCAGGTAAGCGTGTTTCGAGTTTTGTTGTTTCTTTTTTTTTTTTTTTTCTTATTTTGTTTTTGTTTAAACTCTTTGTTCACCGCGTCATGGATCGGATGAACAGGGGGGTGGGAGGGGGGAGGAGGGGTGAAAGACCTGTGCGGGCGATCATGCGGGACTGATGAGCACGGGTCATTAACAGGCGACGCCTGGGTCAATTCGTAGGACACGTCGGGCCGTTTCGTTTTAAAAGCGAGAATCCTCGAACCGTCTTTTGTTTAAAGGTCCAGAGGAGTTTTAAAAAGCCGTCATTAGATAGCAGCAGCGTTCAAGATTTTACTTCATATTATCTTGTGGACTCACGTCCGAACAAGAGATGAAACATTAACTTTTTTTTAAGAGAAAAAAAAAAAAAAGCCAGGAAACGGGGAGATCTAAACCGCGGATATGTTGGTGGATGATGACGGCGTTGTCCAGAGAAAGAAACCGTTCGAAATGAACAATATCGGCTTCAATATTCAGGCGTTTAGCGTTTGTAATTGTCGGCTGTTGAAGATTCTTCAGAAATGAATCAGAATTAGTTTTCGCATCAGAAGTGAACACGATCATGATGCACAGTTAAGTTGCACACAACAGGTTCCTTCGTATCTATTTCGCAATCAAATCTCTATTTCCGACGGATGAAATTGAGGTCTTGGCCATGTTTCCTTGGCGTAAATTCCCGGAAAAGAGAAAAAAATGCCAAGAGGTGCACTGCTAATACGGGGGGGGGGGGGGGGGGGGGGGGTGTATTGATTTAAATGTACTAATATGATAACGAATGTTGAAAGGAACTAAAATAATTTGTTGGTTTTTTTTTTTCTTTTATCATTATTTTTTGTATTTACATGTAGATGTCACTTCTCATTGTTCAGCGTTTTGAAAATTTTTCTAAGCGTCTTTAATGGCGACCAGCTTACATTTACAAAGGATCATGGAATGTGTGTTTTTCGTTCACTCCCGGTCGAGATGTCAGTCCGCAAACTTCCGGAGCTATGTGGGTTCTGTTGACAGACACGTTATTTTAAAACTAAAGCTGCGGTGATAATAAATTATGTAACAATTTAGATACCTTAGAATAACAGTGCCATGAGCCATGTTTGAATAAAGCTCGGGTAAACATAGATTCCTAAAACACGAGGGATAACATAAAATATGAAAAAAAAAAAAAAACGAAAACACCGCACATATTACGAAGACCTATCGCCCTCAGACTTGGATGGTAAAATTTTAACCGAGCACAGCTCTTAATGGTATAAAATAGAATCTAAAACACTCAAATTCAGAGTTAATCTACTTCAGCTTGGGGAAACTAATAGTAGAGCTGGGTTTGTTTTTTCTTTGTATTTTTTTATTGTGATTTTTCATTTGCTTTAATTTCTGAATAACTTAAACACATTTTTTTTTTGTTCAATAAAATTAAATATACTATTTTCATCGTTTTGACTTACATTTTTTTAACTTCTTCAAGGAATTGTGTTGAACTCGATTTTTTTTTTAAATTTCATACAAACAGAATCTTTTGCCCGCTTAAAAAAATTGTCAGATTATGGTTCAAGAAATAAGAGCGTGACCCATCATAACAAATGAAAAAAAAAATTTATATATATATATATGTATATATATATATATAAAGGTAGGTACAAGCTTTTTCTTCTTTTTTTTTTTTGCAGAAATAGATGTTTATCGTTAGCCTAGTCTATAGAAGATCAATTTTAAAACTAAAAAAAGAGCACAGGTTTATTCTTGAACGGTCTAATACACTAAAGAGAAAAAACTTCGACCAGACAATAGTTTCAAGAGGTAAAAAACAATCAAAAAGTTAAAAAAAAAAATTAACAAAAAAAAAAATAAATAAAATGCAAAAAAAGAGTGTATCATGTCTTGTCTATAGATGGTGTAAAAATCGCGTGACATTGTATTCTATCCCCCCAAAACAAAACAAAAATTTTTTTTTTATAAATATATAAAATCTGCATGCACCATAGGATCTTGGAAGAAAAAAGAATTATAGTGAGGATGCTATGAATGTCCGGTTGGTCTTGCCTACCTTCAGAAGATTTTTTTTCATTTTCATGCTTATAAACACTGTTGGGGAAAAAAGAATCCCTCGAGATAACGATGATCCGAGTAAAAGAGACACGATGTTTAAACGATCGCTTGGCTCTGAATTTCCGTCAGCTCTTCTGAAAACGCAGTTTCATTCGTTAAATCATGGCTGCACAGGCAAGAACAGATTTATTGAACCCATGAAAGTTTGTTTTCGTTTTGTTGTTGTTTTTGTTTTGTTTTCCTTTTACGGGATTGAAATAAATTATATAAATTATAACTATATAACTACTACTACCACTACTATTACTGCTGCAGCTACTACTACTACTACTACTACTGCTACTACTACCACTACCATTACTACTACACCTCTACTACCACTACTACTACTACTACTACTACTACTACTACTACTACTACTACTACTACTACTACTACTACTACTACCACTACTACTTCTACCACTAGTACGGCTGTTTCTTTTTTTGTTTTCTTTTACGAGATTGAAATTAATTATATAAATTAAGCGAATTTAGCAATGTATCCTAATAAGTGAGATGATCGAATCACATTCTCCTGAACTGTTACAGTACATGTGTACATGTCATAAAACATTTTCCGACCTACTAGATCTAGATCTAAATCTAGGAGTGTTATAAACCTGGACTGTTGTTTGTCGTGTTGCGATAAGATAAAACAAAATGCGCTGTGGCGAGTCAGAAACCAGCAGCAAAAGCACCAACCACCACTACTACACTTAGCCCTAGCAAAGACGAGGCGCAATACTATAGAGCGTATCATAGCGATGTGTTATCTATCTACAGTGTACCTCTGAGATAACCTTGAACACAAACGTCTTTACTGCGTTTCATTATTGAAGCGTTTAACTTCCCTCTCACCCCATGTTTATCCGGCCTGAAACATGTTATTTTTTTTTTAATTCCTGACCTTGCAACTTGCCTGACTTCTAGTATCCATAATTTAGTTCCACAAGCACATTAAAAAAAAAAAAGTATAATGCCCGATTGATTAGCCGACAAAAGAATGTAAAGAGCAACAAAGTAAAAATCTCAAGCAATTCCTAACACGTCGAACTAACCTTGTGAAGCAGGGCAGGTCCATAAAAGTGATACTCTTTAATTTAAACTCATCAGACGGAATGAGTTGAAAGGGTTTTTCCTTCTGTAACTTTCCTGCCCACCATTACATACACGAAGACAGAAAGATAAATTGACATCCAACTTCCAAAAATAAAAAAAATAATGAACTGACTGGCAAATACTTATGCTCGGTTGAAATTTCGTTACATGGACGTTTCCTCAGAAATGTGAAGACATTTTGTTAGGACAAACCTCGTTAATTAATAAGACGATATATAAAGTGTAGGAGCTTCCCCTCCATTTAATTATTGGTGCGAGGTGGATCGCCTGTCCTCATTCCCTCCCCTAAAAATCTAAAATTTCTATGCATATATTCATTTATTTATGTATTCATTTAATAGTGTAGCCGAGCAGTATGAGTCTCCTTAAATCACCTTTCTATCTCAGTATTAATTATCAGGGGGAGGGGGGGATCCTACAGGTTAAATGTACAAGAGCAAAGAAACAAAACAACAACAAAAAACCCCGAAAGATGGAGACGTCATAACCTGCCTAGATCTAGAAAATGATGAGCGAAAAAAAATTCAAGCCGCACTAAGTCGCACGCTGGGTGGATGCGTCGCCGACGCTTCAGGCTCCACAGCGCATGACATGGCCTCAATACAAATTTTTAAAAATTATGATACGTGTGTGTAATGAACACCTCCTCCCGGGAAATTAGTGCGGGCTAAGGCGAGGAATGGAAGAGGGGGAGGCTATAATTTTAATTATAGCGTTGGGGATTCCGAAAAGTTGGAATCAGACGGTCGGGACAAGATAATTCTCAGACAGTCGAAGGCCAGGCACGGCCCTGTGGCATAGCGATGATGGTAAATTACGCGGTTGTTTGTCACTCGTGTATGTATGTATGTATGTATGTATGTATGTATGTATGTATGTATGTATGTGTGTGTGTCATGTGTACGTTATGTGTTGTCGACCGTAAATACACGGTCGCGGAAAAGAGGGAGGGAGGGGGAGGACCACGGAGTGCCTAAGGCGTCCAGCTAAAACTTACAATTGGGAGGTCTGTGCTCAAAATGACAGGGCTGATAATTAACTGCCAGTAAATTATCTTCCCCTGAATTAGAACCTCAAGAACCTTCCCTACAGGCCCCCCGCTCCCATTTTACTGTTTCTAGAGGTTAAAGGTACATCAGGGTGTCTTAAAACGTTCAACTCATTTAACCTAAAAGGACAGAATAAAATTAATATAATATGAAAATTTGATTACATTGGCAGCAACATTAACTTTGGCACATTAATACTAATATATAGCTGGCTTTAGTGGGCGCAGTTTGGTAGAGCAGCAACAGCGTCGGTAAAATTAGTAGCAGTAGTAGTAGTAGTAGTAGTAGTAGTAGTAGCAGCAGCAGCAGCAGCAGCAGCAGCAGCAGTAGTAGTAGTAGTAGTAGTAGTAGTAGTAGTAGTAATTAGCAGTAGTAGCAGTAGCAGCAGCAGCAGAAGTAGAAGTAGTGGTAGTAGTAGTAGTAGTACGGTATGTTGAAACTGAACATTCGAAAAAAAATATTTCGCAGAAAAGACATCTGCATCAGTAATGATGTTTACCATCAGTGCTGAAACAACTTTTAAACAAAATAAACTAGAGTTTTACCAATACTCTGTATACGATAAAAGAAAAGAATACAAAAAGAATTGACGTCCTGACAGAGAACAATCACCGTATGCGTTGGACTGAGGTGATGATTAATATAAAAATTATACAATCAAACCATTATCGCTTCAACAATCCATCTGACTGAATGTGTCACACAAAAATAAAACGTATTTTCTGCACAAGATGTACGAATAACATCCTCTACTTCCTTTGTATCGATTTCTCATTGTTTGCAACACAAATTAAAAGGAGATAATAGAAGTCCATGCTAGTAATTATGTCCTCACTTGATACACCACCAAGTCCGTCTGTTTTTATACAAGATGTTACACAGCCTTGAAAATTAGTCATGAATTATAACCATCCAGCTCTGTTAAAATTTTAAGAAGGAAAGTTTATTTAAATAAGGTTATTAACGTTTTCGATGAAAATATTATCAAAACGAAGGTCGCACAAAACAAAAGCTGCAATCGGCTTTAAAGTCTGCAACACATTAAAAACGTATTTAACCTATGTCGCTAATTATATAAACATCGTTACGTTACACTTTAAAAAAAAAAAAAAAAAAAAAAAAAATCAAGCGGACCGAGAGCGTCTTGATCCAGATCTTGATTGCTATAAGTCAGCTCTAAAAGAAATCGATCCTACAAGGTGGTCGTATAAAGCCTGTATAAGGCGTGGCTATCTCAGTATCGTTAGACACGTATTAACAAATATACCCGCATGTAGATTCTATCTCGATGTAGTTACGATGACACGCAGAATCACCGCAGCACCGTGTTCTAATCTGAGAATGGTTTTCTCGTTAGCGCCATGGCCTTGCTCGTCTGCCAGGCTAGATCTAGATCTAGCTCTCTTTCCACTGGGCGCGGATTGTACTTCAGGAAAAAAACAAAAAAAAAAGATTAAAAAAAAAGCTAACTAATTTTCGAAAACGTACTCTCTCTCTCTCTCTCTCTCTCTCTCTCTCTCTCTCTCTCTCTCTCTCTCTCTCTCTCTCTCTCTCTCTCTCTCTCTCTCTCTCTCTCTCTCTCTCTCTCTCTCTCCGCTATCTTTATCTGTCTATCTACCTAGGCCTAACTCTCTTCTCTCAAATGAGCATTTTTTTTTTTTTTTTCGATTTTCGCACTTTCTACATGAGAATAGTGCTGTCTAAATACATGGGTTTTTTTTTTCCATTTCAACTCTTAAAAAATGTAATCCGCATTTCTATCCCTTTTCCGCAATTATTTTTTCTCAATATCTTAAGTTTAATTTTCCGGTTCGGGAAGTTTTTTTTTGCCCAGGCCTAAGAAAAAAAAAGGGATGATATTATCTCCTTAGAACTAGAATAAAAGGTCTAAACCTATATAGCTCAGAGACAAGGCTCATCGTATGGTGTTATTTCATTTCCCATTTAACATTACTCTTTACATCAAAGTAATAAAAAAAAATAGTGGAAAGAAGGAAGTTTATTGCCAATTTTAAATGAAGAGCTCTTTAACTTCTGCTGCTTTCGAATTTTCAGGGTGCTCTGTTTATATTAGATAGGCCTATATTGCTAAATTCGCTAAATTGATATAATTAATTTCAATCTCGTAAAAGAAAAAAAAAGAAAGACCGACAGAAAGAAAGAAACAGAGAATAACGCTGACTAAAACTTATATCACTTTTCCGCAATTATTTTTCTCAATCTCTGAACTTTATTTTTCCGGTTCGGGAAACCAGTCTTTTTTCTTTTTTTCTTTTCCAGGCCTAAAGAAAAAAAAGGGATGATATTATCTCCTTAGAACTAGAATAAAAGGTCTAAATCTTTATAACTCAGAGAAAGGGCTCATCGTATGGTGTAATTTATTTCCAATTTAACGTTACTCTTTACATCGAAGTAATATAAAAGGGGGAAAAAAAGGACGTTTATTGCCAATTTTAAATGAAGAGCTCTTAAACTTTTATTGCTTTCCAATTTTCAAGGTGTTCTGTTTATATTAGATATATGCGTATCGCGGCGTATGATATTATACATTACCTTTCTTTTTCTCTCACTTATCAAACCAAAATATTTATGAAGAAGAAAAAGATGGCACCGGTGGATGTCACTATGCCCACTACTTGTTAAATCACTTCTCACATAGATGTAGATCTACACTGGTCGCCCTATTCATTATGAAATTAACAACACGAAATTGATGTAA
>JAWDGP010007329.1:1232500-1245000 GCA_033675545.1 Elysia crispata
CTACTACTACTACTACTACTACTACAACTACTACTACATTAGTGGTGACAGTTATGCCGTTCTGTTGTAGATGTAGTAGTGTCAGTGCAGCTGCAGAAATAGAAACAGTGCAGTAGTGATAGTAGTAGTAGTAGTAGTAGTAGTAGTAGTAGTAGTAGTAGTAGTAGTAGTAGTAGTAGTAGTAGTAGTAGTAGTAGTAGTAGCAGCGGCAGCAGCGGCAGTAGTAGTAGTAGTAGTAGTAGTAGTAGTAGTAGTAGTAGTAGTAGTAGTAGTAGTAGTAGTAGTAGTAGTAGTAGTAGTAAATGAAGTCGTGGTAGAAGTAGTAGTAGTAGTAGTAGTAGTAGTAGTAGTAGTAGTAGTAGTAGTAGTAGTAGTAGTAGTAGTAGTAGTAGTAGTAGTAGGAGTAGTAGTAGTATTAGTAGTACTAGTAGTAGTATTAGTAGTAGCAGTAGTAGTAGTAGTAGTAGTAGTAGTAGTAGTAGTAGTAGTAGTAGTAGTAGTAGTAGAAATTGTTGTAGTAGTAGTAGTAGTAGTAGTAGTAGTAGAAATAGTTGTTGTAGTAGTAGTAGTAGTAGTAGTAGTAGTAGTAGTAGTAGTAGTAGTAGTAGTAGTAGTAGTAGTAGTAGTAGTAGTAGTAGTAGTAGGAGTAGTAGTAGGAGGAGGAGGAGGAGGAGGAGTTATAAAAGTGCTAATACTACAATTGTTGTTTGTACTACTTGCACCGTTTTACCTGGTACACTGTTGCTACTGTTTTTATTAATATCACTGGAAGGCTAAAAGTAACAAAAAAATAAATCAAATAACAACTTAAAGTGTGCAGCGTACAGTTTCCATCATAGCGACCCACCTCTCCCACTTCCCTGTTTCCCCCCCCCCCCCCCCCCCCCCCCCTAGAAAAAAAAGTTTATAACAAAATTTGTATCAAGTATGCTTGTCACTTGATTTATCTCTCTGCTCAACGGCAAGAAGATGCAGAGGGCCCAAACATAAATAGATGTAAAAAAAAAATGTCAAAAAAAAAATGTCGTGTTTTGTTCGGATGAGTGTCTTATTGTACTGTATGATACGTGAGTGTGTGTGTGTGGGGGGGGGTGGGGAAGGGAGAGAGAGAGAGAGAGAGAGAGAGAGAGAGAGAGAGAGAGAGAGAGAGAGAGAGAGAGAGAGAGAGAGAGACTGAGGAGGGTCCTGGGTCTTTGGACCGTTTAGGAGTTACGTGAATCACAGGCAGAAAAGAACAAAGGGTTGGTGTTGTCAGAGCTGCCCCGAGCGTTGTCTAATCCGATGTAAGTTATAGATCTAGATCGAGATCCCCGATGTCGCAGGGAGGTTAAAACAGAAAAAAAAGGTAAGAAAACAGAATGTTTCCAGAAAGGTGTAGATGGAAGTATGGTGGGTTAGGGAAGGACAGAGGAAGAAAGATTTACTTAGATGATGATGGGCAAAAGACAGGCAGAATGACAGACAGACGAACATAGTGAGCCAGGCAAATAAATTAGAGAGGCAAACAAAAGGGGGAAGTGGTAAGAAAAAACCGAGAAGAAAACCGGGGTTAGGAAGGCGAAATAAGGTAAGAAAAAAATGAAGTCTTTTCACATTATCTTTTATACAACTGTAAAAGACGCAAAGTTTCAATCAACCATTGTCATCATCATCATCATTATTACTATTATTATTATTATTATTATTATTATTATTATTATTATTATTATTATTATTATTATTATTATTATTATTATTATTATTATTATTATTATTATTATTAAACTGCAATGTATACAATTCTTTTAGAAAGCTGGCATTAATTCCACAAGATTTACAGAGTACAATGCCAGATAGATAATTTTAACCTTTTTTTTCGCGAGTGGAGTTTCTTGTATGGGTAATCACTCCTTTAACAGAGTGAGAGAGCTGAGATAAAGCGAGACAAAGGAGAGAGAGAGAGAGAGAGAGAGAGAGAGAGAGAGAGAGAGAGAGAGAGAGAGAGAGAGAGAGAGAGAGGCTGAAGTGGAGTCTAGAGCGGTATGACAGAGAGTCAAGCAAACAAAGCAATTTTAAGGGATCGCGAGACACACAGAATCGCAGAGACAAGTAGATATTAAAAAGTAGCCTCATCGTGGAAACGAAGTCAACTTGAACATAATGATCAATTTCAATAGTTAGCAAAATATGACACCAAACAATTGAAATAGACTACAGCTTTCTGCATTGCTCAGTATTTTTGTTTGTTCTTCATGTAATATTTTCTCCAAAGGAAACATTGCAATAAAAAGACGGCGTGTGTGCACACAGCACATCAGTTTTGCATCCGACCCGTGTCTGTCAACCAATCGCTTTGTATCCATTAGTTGTGTATAACGGCGTAGCTGACAAAATACACAGCCGAATGAAATAATAAACAGCGCGCATTTTCCACTAAGTACACAACCACCGCTCTATTTTTTTTTTTTTTTTTTTTCATATTTTAAAAGGACCCCAAAACACCCGTTTGAACAGCGCCCTGCCCTCCTGCTATCGGGCAAATCGCTCAGACCATTTTTAAAACGCGAAGTCAAAAATGTCTACGTGGGAAATAATAAAGCCTTGCGTTTGCGCTAGGCTTGAAAGACGTCAGAATAACGCCTTTTGTGCACGTGAACGAGCGCACAATGGCCGCATTGCTCGGCATAAATACTGGAGGGCGGCGAAGCAAAACGGCACGAAGTTCGGCCATACCCTGAATGGCGGGATTCTTTAAAAATCAATGTAGATTGGAAGAAAGCTGCTATTCAACCGTCCAACACAAGGATTTGTCTTTTTCGAGAGTCGGAAAGTTCCAAAACACTACTACACGCGCGGCACTTTTAGGTTAAACGCTCTCCCTCATTCATGTAGCTCTCGAGTTTATGGGTAGATCTACACCTATTTTAATCTAACGATAGAAAGATGCGTCCTCTCGTTAAGAAACTTGAGAATAGATTAGTTTGTTCGTCTTTAAATTAAACCTCCGCTTCCATCTTCAAGTTGGAGAAAATTGTATTAGCCGCTTAAATCGAATATGTGAGAAAATGACGAATTACGAGTATGTCGAGATAGGGAGCTGGCATCCTTGTGGCGACACACGTTCCACAACAGGTTGGTGCCGGGCTTTTCCCGCAAACATGCCGCCGTACGGGAAGGCGGTTAACTTCGTAATTACCCATATTTATAGATGGTTTTAAACCGCTCGTTATCATGTAAGTACGAATAAATTAATGGACACGTGTGTCTTTCCGCAAGGCAGTACATGTTCAACTGTAGGCATCTCTTTTTTTAAATTTTTAATTGCACTTACACAACCTTATAAAAAGCGTATTAAAAGGGTCTTTCAATAGATTGTATAAGCGCAGAATTAGACGTTTTCCGGTATTGAATGGAAAATGAAGCATCAAAGTCACCCATCAGCAGCAGCATAGAGTGAAAAACTCCTGCAGTCAATTGGCGATGGAATGAGTAAATTACCACACGGTATGGTCCGACACTTTTCACCTCCTTCAAATGTCTATATTTTTTCTTTAATTCATATCATGAGCAACGCAAATACGATAACTTCACACAACTTGGGTACTGTTGTACAGGCCTTCAATGATGGCCCTGTGAAATTAAAGTAAATTATAACTTGAAAAGCGACTACTGACAGCTTTGAAAACGAGATTTTAGCCTGACGTCTATTAGTGTCTTCGGAAAAAATGGAGGTGCAAGAAACGGGTTTGGTGAGAACAAATAATTTGATAATCGGAGTCAATAGTAATAATAATAATAATAATAATAATAATAATAATAATAATAATAATAATAATAATAATAATAATAATAATAATAATAATAATAATAATAATAATAATAATTAAGAGAAAACAAAGCCTCTCAATGCCTCTCAATGCGAACGATGCAATTCATTAAGAATGGCGAAAACAGAGATAGACAGGCACACAAACAGACGAACAGAATCAGTGACGGAGAGGAAGATGAAAGAGAGATGCCCTAAGGGAGAAAATTTTTGGTGATGAGTATGACTATTGGTAGTTCAATGAAGTATCTTTAACTTTAAGGTTTTAGTACTAAATTTGGTTAGATGGGACTTTGAGGTCTCGACGTCAGGATAAAGATTCAAAAACTTCAAGGGACTAGAAAAAATAAGTCAATATGTACAATGTAACTTCTGAGGAAGTCACTGTGGATGAAAACTAAGCCACGCTGGCTTCAAATCGATGTACCGTCGTGTTGGACTCGACCAGATGATTTGTAATGAGAGTAGACTTTCAGATCCAATACCATTGGACCGCTTTTGTTCTGTCTTTAGAGAGAGTCTGTCCTGTTCTGCGCAAACATCTCAGCAGGAGGTCCCGGGCAGGCTAATAAAACCTATAACTAACGCAAGCATCAAATAACACGAGATACCGCTAGTTGGAACTAAAGGGAAAATATTACTTTACTCGTGCCTGTCCTCACAGTTTGTTGAGTGAAGGATTATGGTGGTTTTTTTTAGGTTTTTAGGTGTGTTTCTTTTTTTTTTTTTTTTTTTTTTTTTGGGGGGGGTTCTGCTTCTTCTTCTTCTTTTTCTTCTTCTTCTTCTTCTTCTTCTTCTTCTTCTTCTTCTTCTTCTTCTTCTTCTTCTTCTTCTTCTTCTTCTTCTTCTTCTTCTTCTTCTTCTTCTTCTTCTTCTTCTTCTTCTTCTTCTTCTTCTTCTTCTTCTTCTTCTTCTTCTTCTTCTTCTTCTTCTTCTTCTTCTTCTGATTATTATTATTATTATTATTATTATTATTATTATTATTATTATTATTATTATTATTATTATTATTATTATTATTATTATTATTATTATTATTATTATTATTATTATTATTTTTTTTTTTTTTTTCATTTTATTTCATAAATCAGACTTATTTGAAATACCTTCGTGGCGAAAATTTAGACCCCTTTCACTTATCTAACGTATTTAAAGACAATCAATTTGGCTGATGTCGGTTTTGCTTAGATTCAAGGATAACTGGAAACGCTAAACTGCGAGCACGATTTTCGAGTGGATCATTTTGCTTTTTTTTAAGGGTTTGACCGCGTAAGTGGCTCGACTTTTTTTTTTTCTTAATTAATGCTCTTATTCTTCCAGTAACAGAAAACAAACCCTATTGACAGAAATAATAACTTGAATCTTGCCCTTGTTTAAACCTTGTTGGGAATTGTCATTTTCATTCGATAAATCGCAGTTGGCAGCCAAGGTTATAAGTGTGAGAAAGTTTTAAGTACTACTCAATTTCTTTAACCATCATAACTATAAAAACCTGTTTTTTCTCCTCTCTATTGAGCTTTGAAAGATGAAAAGCGGGGAAAAATCTGATGTATTCCTGCTCTTACTTATTCATCGGTTGCTTTTTCTTCTTATGTACGATAAAAAACTAAGAGAGAATTGTGGAATAGCAGCGTCAGAAAATAATTTAAGCAGCCCTCGGAATAAGAGCAGGGAAAACTTTCGGGTAAGCCGAGCCGTTATGATTGTGGCAACCTCTACCGCGTATGTGATACATATAATTTTTGTTTTGGGTCATTCTATGTGTCCTAGTTCCTTCGAGGTGCGGGTTCGATTCCTGTCCTTAGGTTTTCACGTCTTTCGTTTTATTTATCGGGATCGAGCTAAATTTAGGTTTGTGGTTGATTTTTCTATCCTAGTTCCTTGTAATCTAAAATTTTCTAGAGACGGAGTCTCCCTTCATTGTTAAGTTGAGAAAAAAGGGTTGGTTTGATGAGAATCCACCCCCGTGCACACCACTTGATAGGCCCCTAAATATCAGAGTTAGATGGCTGGGCCTCAAAACACGAAGCACAAGGTACCTATTGAGCTATTTGGTATGACCCACGAGGCTAGAAACGATGGCAGGGCTTTTAAACATCAAATTCACAGTTTACCTACTAGTTTATCTGGTGTCTTTTTCATGATTCTTCTAGTTGCAGGGATCTCTCGCCACTAAGCGAAATAAGTACACAGCTATTAATTACTAAGTTTCAAAAGCCCGACCTCCTGCTGATACTGAAAATCCAACATGCGTAAAATATTTTTTTTTCGTTTTAATCAACCAGTCCTGTCTCTTTTCTTTTTTCCGAACACTTAATATACTGAAAAAAAAAATGACAAATTTAAAAAGAGTATCGCATAGTCTATAATAATCGAAATAATGAGGTGTCTCAAGAACATGGGTCATTTTTATACATCTTTGATGGATTAGGAAAAGAGAGGAGACCTATTTATAAATAGGAAAACACCTAAAATGCGACAGTTAATTACCCTTTATCACCAAGACAATGCTACATCTTTATCCCGACACACAAATACAAATTTAATAACTCTACTTCTCACGTTTTGAAAAGGGGGGAAAAATGAATGAGAAACTATGTAAACAGTCAAATAACATGCCGTCTAAATCTGATGCGATAATCACAACGCGGACACACACAAAGAAAATATAAATTGTTTAGTTTCTTTTTTTCGGATTTAATCATGGAGTCAGCAAGAGAGAGAGAGAGAGAGAGAGAGAGAGAGAGAGAGAGAGAGAGAGAGAGAGAGAGAGAGAGAGAGAGAGAGAGAGAGAGAGATGGCGGGAGGGTTGAATGACCTGTAGGAAGGGGAAAAAAAGTGAGACAGAGACAGAGAGAGAGAGAGAAAGGGGGGGGAAAGACAGACAGACAGACAGAGAAGAAATGAGACATTGCAGGGGGTTGTAATAGGAGTAACAGAAAGAAGGACGAGAAAGAATGATGATAGAGGAGAAATGGACCAGGGTTGAGTGTGTGTGGGGGGGGGAGGGGGGGGAGGGAAGAGGAGGAGGTAGAGAGAGAGAGAAGGAATTACAGAAGAAAAAAGACTAGACATTCGCGGATAATTTAGACCAAAAGTGAGGTGGTAAAGAGGTTAATTTAAAGATTAAAAACGCAGAGACACACACATACACAAAAAAAAATTAAGAAAACAAAAACACGCACGGCTGAAACAAGAAAAACAGCTGGAGAGAGGACTGAGGGGAGTTGGAGCAGGGGGACACGCAGGCCTTAGGGGCTGTAGGTAATCACCTTAACGAAGGTTGTCGACACGGCTGGAACATGACAGCACAATCGTGTAGAACACACCTCGTAACACGCCTGCGCGGTGAGGTCTGCGGCAACTTGACACCCACTACACAAGTCGGCGACGGCGCCGTGTCAGTTTCCCTTCCACTGCCTCCTTCCTTACAATATTTCTTCTTGCGTAATGAGGGTTGGAATTATTTATTGCCATTCTTTTTTTTTTTTTTTTTGGTTTTTTTTTTTTTAAATGCACTGACGGCTAAAAGCGCCTTCTATTACTTGAATTAGCGACACGGCTTGCTCGACGCGATCTTTAAATGGGCGTGCGTTGTTTTTCAAAAAATTAATTAATTAACTAATATAAAATTCATGATTTCAGTTTTTAAATCAGCTGCGTTTCTCCAAGAATTTTATACGATGATCACGGGTTTCCACCAAACCAAGCATAGAGCTAGATCTAAATATGGAGATTTCATAAATTTCACCATCATAATTTTGACTTTAATGTTTTTTAATTTTTATTTAAATCAGCTAAGTATTTCAAAGAATTTTATATGATGATGACAGTTATCCACTAAACCAAGCATAGAGCTAGAGCTAGAGCTCGATTTAAATGTGGGATTTCATTAATTTTACCACAGTAATAATCGTGACCCTGCAAGAGATCGAATCTGAACCTGTAGCTAGCAGGGACCGATCGCGGGACTTCCCTAGTGCCAGTACAACGTTCACAACCTTCTGAACATTAACAACAATTATAGCTTTGGAAAATGTCAGTTACATTCAGCATTTTCGTTTTAAATTAGTAGTTCTAACTAAATTATTTTACGTCCCAAAAGTCTCTTTCAATTTCTTACATACTTATTAATTTTCAACCATATTTAAAAAAAAAAAAAGAAGTATATCGTTTCCTTTGGTTCTTATTTCACTTGCAGTATTCCATTCGTTAGACAAAAAAGAAATAAATGCCTGGTTTACACGCTTCGACTCTTGCATAAAGACGGCCTTAATATTTGCTGTTTTCGCCCTTTTACTTTATCAAGGTATCTATTTCATTCGTTTATTTTTTAACAAACCTTTCAAATGATGCGTTCTAGACTTAGGAATTAAATACACGGGTGCCAGAGCACCTCTTGAGTATGCACGAATGCGTGGAGTGCGTTTACAGGAATCTAGTTTAAAACAAAGTTTGCCTTGTGTATGTAACAGTACCATCTGTCTAGACAGATGGTACTGGTATGTAACCAGTGATGTATTTAAAAAAGAACTGATAGTAGATTATTGTAGGTAACAGACTTGTCAGTTACTGTTCTTGTCTTCTGCACGATTGCCATCGTCAAATATTCCTTAAGTGCGTTGACACTGGTTTCATTCCCAATTTTATCTTGTTTGTATCAAAATCTTATCAGTGGAGATTCTTCAAGCTTGCTTGTGTTAATTGAGCTGAAATTCCGTCGCGCACAGGTGTGTGTGTGTGTGCGCGGGGGGGGGGGGGGAGAATATCCGCATGCAGTGTGTGTGTGTGTGAGAGGGAGGGAGGGAGGGGGATCTGCATGCACGAAGGAGCCTGGTGCTCTTGGTGGGATAGAATCGGAATAGCGACGTTGATACAGTTTGTTCCTGTAGCTTATTTTTTTTAATTATACATAAATTTCAAAACGGAAATTTTAACCCTTACGCTAACATAACCTTAATGCCATTTTTTTTTAAATTTATTTTGTTGTTTGTTTTGTTAATGTTTTGTTGGTTGTTGTTTTTTTTTCAAACTCACATTGCAGATAACCAATATTCACCGAATCGATTTCGAAGATTTTTTTGTTTTAGTTTTTGTTTTGTTTGTTTTTTTAACTTCTCATTATAATAATTTTGTTTTCACGACTTACACTCTCCCCTCAATGCAGATTCATATTTCTTACAGCTAGCCAGAAAACATTAAAACCCTATTAAAATTTAGTTTCCCAGCAGTCATTACATTTAAAAAAATAAATTAATAAATTGTCTTTTTCTAAAAATCCCACAAAAAACCTGCAAGCCAGTCATCGTAACAGCCACTTTTTTTTTTTTTTAAACGGGGCGGGGGGAAAAGAATCCTAACCAAACGTGACGGTAATGATTTCAGGCATCGATGGGTCGCCGGGGCTGCTGTTTTGGAGACGACCAAGCTTTTCGCGTCGTTACCTCCCCTATTCAGCCCTAATGGTGCGGTGAAAACGCTCTGTGAAGCGCTTCCCTGGGATCATTAAACTTCAACTAAGAGCTGGGATAAATAAAATAATCGCTCTTTTTTTTTTTTTCTTTCTCAAGCGCGTTCTCTATGATATGGCTGCGTTTATTTTTATTTTCTATTTTTAAATTATGCACAATTTGATTTTTATTCTTTTTTTTTTAGGACCTTTCCTTTCTCAAACGCGTTCTCTACATGATTTTTTAAATTATTTTTTTTTCTTTTATAGCCTTTATAAATTATAAAAGCTGTGGGGTTTATTTATGTGTGTGTGTGTGTTGGAGAGGAGAGGGGGGGGGGAGGGGGAATCTTTCTTAGCTACCGGCACAAGTAATGTCAAGTCTGTGATATAATGAGGCATACAATATCTCAGACCGCAGACGTCAAAGCTCAAGCATCTAATGACAATATTATGCGCGGCGTAGCTATGATTGCAGCCAGAACTATAATCATGCACTGAAATAATTATTACCTACACCCAAGTCTCTTTGAACATATGTAATGATTAAGGTCTACAGGTACGTTTGTTGAGCGAATAAGATGGTATATCAATATCTCCTTCAGTTCAGTGTTTTAGCAGCTTTTAAACTGGTAAATACAAACTATGGTGACAGCAACATTTTTTTTTTAACCTTTTTAGGAATTTCTTGTGGAACTTTTTATTTTTCCTTTTTTTTTCCACCGGTGACGTGCGGAGCTCATTGTAGCAGAAAGTCTAGGAGTTCTAAATCACACTGGCGGGAACTTTACGTTGTAACCAAAACAAAAACTGAATTTAATGTGACATTGCACGATTCCAAACCTGCAGGCAATGCCTTTTCTCTCTTTGCCCTCGCCCCTCTCAACCCCCCCCCCCCCCTCCCCCAATCCCACTTTTTTTGTTGTTTTTTTTTTTTATTTTCGCAAACAAAAATTGAAAGATGAAAACTTATGATCTTCTTTATAGTATATATTGGCTGCTAGAGTCGTAATCGCATGGATCTCTTACGCGCTTACATAACTGGACATGTTGAAAGACAGCTATTAGACTTTTGCTTTGATTTTCAGATCAAAACTGTTACTCTGAAACCTTTCTAAAAAGAAATTTAATACAAATTGTTTCCTCATAGGTATCTGGTGTGATGAGAGAAAAAAAAATACAAAGAAATTGTATCTTTCCATATAGATCAACCATATCTTGTTGATTTCAAGGTGAAGACTCAAGTTCTCCCCTTTCCTCTCATTTTCCCTTGAGATTTACCACAGTACCGTTAATTTTGTTTATATTATTATTTAATTTATTATTATTATTATTATTATTATTATTATTATTATTATTATTATTATTATTATTATTATTATTATTATCATTATTATCATCATCATCATCATCATCATCATCATGTTTATCATAAAGATGACGCAAATTTTCAAAACTTGATTGTTCAAGGATGAAATTTGGTAGGGGATGGCTTCCATTTGTCAGCCCCAACTACCCTACGGGTATTATATCTGGGATAAGAAATACGAATCAAAAACGCCTTAGAGATATTAAAGTGGAACTTGCTTTGTTGAGACAGCTCAAATGTTAGAGTTTGAGCCTATCGACAAATTGGAGACTTCGCTTTTCATACCGCGGGGGCGACCTCTCCATGGGTGATGGTGGCGAGCCCTATCTAACCATCCTCTTTCCTTGGTTTAGCAGAAAGGCACCGTCTCTCCACCGTGAGATTGACGGGAAATAATCATTTTGTTAGATGAATCGAAGCAAAAAAAACAAACAATCAAGTAAACAAACAACAGACACGATTGCTTTCTTTAAAAAAAAAAAAAACGGTTAGTTCGCAGCTTTTCTTAATCTTGTATCATGCAATTTCTTTTCTTTTTTTTTTTTTTCCTTTCTTTTTTAAATGAGCTGGAAGAAGTACTAAACAAAATTTTGGAATCACAAAAGGGTTTCTTCGTCATAGAATGATGTGATGCGCAAAATAATTTTTTTTTCTTTTTCAAATGTATGAAATGTTCAAAAGAAAAACAAAATAATAACTTGAACAGCAGGACTCGAATCCCATTGATTTTGTTATGTTCCTCATGGGCGAGACGTGACACCCCGTGTCACATTTTTCATACAAGAGCAGGTGGTGCAGGCAGGTGCATTTTTTTGTGCGTGGGAGTACAGAAGCAGAGTCATTCATATCACCAACAAGTTTACCGAAAATAAAAACAAGTTTGCCTAGCCTTCGGCGTTTTGTCAGAAAATAAATAAATAAATAAATAAAATATATATATATAAAAAAAAAAAATGTAGAAACATGATGCGAGAATTACGAAAGAAGCGTGCAATTTGCGTAAGTAAATAATTTTTTTTTAAGCACTCTTCCAGATTCGAGTTGAAGGGGTAGGAGATTTTACAAACATGTAGGCCTACAAATCATTAAATACATGTACTATGCTATCTCTGCTGTGCCGTCAGGCGACTGTGTTGCAAGGTAAACAACTCTAACAAATTGTTTTCGTGTGACCCAGGAGATTGCCGCAGAATTAAAATTATAATTTTGGCCTCGCGGATGTTCCGCACTTACTCTAGAATGCCTTACAGGCTTAAAGATATAACTTAACATTAGAATTCATCAGTTATATGAAAAGGAGTCGAGTAAACGCAATTGCAATGGGCGATCCTAAGAACAAAACTATCTAATTGGGGGAAAAAATGTCCTAAAATTATTTTTTTTAAATCAAATCCTGATGGTAAGGTGACTGAAAACCAAACCGAAACATCACAAGAACGTCATCAGCAACAACAACAACAACAACAACAACAACAACAATAACAACAACAACAACAACAACAACAACAACAACAACAACAACAACAACAACAACAACAACAACAAAATTCAGTACAAAATAAAATGTCGACTTAAAATAAAACTTAATTTACCTCTTTTGACTATCATTATAAGTACATGTGGCTCAAAGAAGAAGAAGAAAAGGGGGAGGAGGAGGAGGAGGAGGAGGAGGAGGAGGAGGAGGAAGAGAAGAAGAAGAAGAAGAAGAAGAAGAAGAAGAAGAAGAAGAAGAAGAAGAAGAAGAAGAAGAAGAAGAAGAAGAAGAAGAAGAAGAAGAAGAAGAAGAAGAAGAGGAAGAGGAAGAGGAAGAGGAGGAAGAAGAAGAAGAAGAAGAAGAAGAAGAAGAAGAAGAAGAAGAAGAAGAAGAAGAAGAAGAA
>JAWDGP010007329.1:1250000-1320000 GCA_033675545.1 Elysia crispata
GCAAACTAGCTGTGAAATGTTAAATCACTGAAAGCTTGACTTAACGCAATTCTTCCAAAGTTTCCTTCGACACTCTTATCTGTAAGAGAGATTGGATTTATTTTGTCGTACCTCGAACTTCACGAGGAGAAGGTCATGGGTAATGGCATCGCGAGGCTTTGGCGAGACTTCGAGAAAAAAAAAAGACTTGAGGGTTATATATATAAATAAAAAAAAGATCACGGTAAAAGAGATGAAACCGCGTTCAAGTTGAAAACGATGCTGTACTGTTGCACGAAAAGTGATCTTTGTTTGTTGAAAGTGGTTGTTCCCACCTGTTTGTTTTCACTGAGTCAGTCGGCTGTTTTGTCGCTGCCCGTTCTTAACAAGCTAAACCTGGTGCGTGTGTTCCCGTCTCTCTGCAGCATCTTTCCTCAAAGGTTGCATGAGCCGCTGATCTCCACTAGCCGGTCGGCCATAGCGCCCGTCACAGCTTAGCACCAAGGCAAGAGTCAACAAGCAAAATGTCGAAAGTTGATCCGCCCCTAGAGAACTTCTAACATGCCCAAATCTTTAAAAAAAAAAAAAAAGAAAAGCAAAATAAAAATTAACAAAAAAAATGATAATATACCTCTAAGGGTCAAGGATGCTATTGGGCTACGTTTTTAGTCAGAGTGCGGGAGGGGGAAGGACTATCTGTCGAAATTCCAACTTGAAACACTTTTGAAGAAGCTCGTAAAGAATTGGGATCTTTGCAGATTCTCTCACACACCGCTTGTTTGGCCGTCCAATTCGGACGACTTAGCTCTGTGTTTGCCTGGAGTGGATGGAGAAAAAGAATTTGCTTTTTTTAAAGTATTTTTGCGACAAAATCTTCGTCCCGGATTTCACGAGAATACCTACCTATTATCGTACTTCCCATCTGCCAAAAAAAAAATAAAAGGACGCATTCCGACAGGAGCACTAACAGTTAGCCTTGACACTTTGCATAAACATCAACCTCTGCAGGCAGAGATAAGGAAAAAAGGGTCTAGAGCAGTCCGAAACTTTAAAGTACCTACAAGAGATTCACAAAAACAGGTGTTGTGCTATATCTCAAAAGTAATACTTAGAGGCACCGTGTTATTTCACATAAGAGCAGAAGAATGAGATGGTTAGTTATCTAGTTATATATAAAATGAAAATAAATGAGTCGCAGGAAAAAAGAAAGCATATATACTTTGCATTATACATTAGTAACATTCAGTGTCAGCGATTTGGCATACTCTTTCTCCTTCAAGAGAGAAAAGATTTCGGAAATGTGCTCGTTGAAAGGCAGAGAGAGATTCCATTGTCCATGAATTAGGCCTGTTTATGGGGAGCAGAAAAGGACACTAGGCATATTATGTGTGCGTTATGAGGTGGGTGGGGGATAAAGACAGAGAGAGAAAAAAAAAAGAAAGAAAGAGAGAGGGGGGGAGACGCCAGAGATTGATAGACGAGCAGCGTGAAGGAAAAATGTAAAATCCAAGCAGAGACCTTGATATCTCTCATTGTCTACTACCTTGATATCCCTCATTGTCTACTACCTTGATATCCCTCATTGTCAACTACCTTGATATCTCTCATTGTCTACTACCTTGATATCCCTCATTGTCTACTTGTCTACTAACGTATTTAATTTCTTTTCACATTAGGCAGGGTGGAACTGAAATATAAAGCTCACTCACCGTCAATGTGATGCACTGAGCAAAGAAAAAAAAAGAAAAAAAAACATTGCAAAAGTGCGATACCAACATTTCCATTAAAAATGTACCACAACCAACTCAACGTTATAAAGGCTACTCTGGGCATCTACGACAGGGAGCACCCTGGTCTGCCAATCCACATCGATTTGGTTGCTTTTACAATACAGTGGAATATGGATAAAGTCAACATCTCGAGACTGAAAAAAAAATTAGTTGTCCTTAACCGTTGCAAATATGTAAAGAAAAACAAAATATGACTGCCACTCCTCTCTCTCTCTCTCTCTCTCTCTCTCTCTCTCTCTCTCTCTCTCTCTCTCTCTCTCTCTCTCTCTCTCTCTCTCTCTCTCTCTCTCTCTCTCTCTCTCTCTCTCTCTCTCTCTCTCTCCCCTGCTGCTACTGCTACTACTAACTACTACTACTACTACTACTACTACTACTACTACTACTACTACTACTACTACTACTACTACTACTACTACTACTACTACTACTACTACTACTACTATACTACTACCACTACTACTACCACCACTACTACCACCACTACTACCACCACTACTACTACCCTACTACTACCACTACTACTACTACTACTACTACTACTACTACTACTACTACTACTACTACTACTACTACTACTACTACTACTACTACTACTACTACTACAACTACTACTACTACTCCTATCAATGTATTTTCTTGAGTAACTTAACCCTCCCCCTCTCGCCCAAACCCTCTTCCTAAACTCGTACGCTCACACTAGTCTTGTCAGTGGGGTTGTGTTTTTGTATTTTGTGTGTGAGATTTTTTTTTTTTAATTTTTCTTGAATCGATTCCTTTTTTTAGTCCAATCCGATCTCACTAAACCTTTACATTACTAACGTCCAACTCTTCATTTCTCTTTCTGCAATTTTTTCGTTGTTGCTAACCCTATTATTAACAAAAGTCATCTTAGAATTCACCTACGAAAAGGGGTTGGGAGGGGGGGGGGAGAGGGGGGAATTGCGTGTGTGTGTGGGGGGGGGCGGCGAAGGAGACGCACGACGTCCGCTTACTGAGAAGAGGACGTGATGAGACAAGGTGCCGCCATGCCACGCGTAAATCGCCATAATAGAGAGGTTTTTATAGTAGCGGAGACAAGGCATGCCGCCGATGCTGCAACCAAAGAAATGAGGAAGGAGAGAGAGAGAGAGAGAGAGAGAGAGAGAGAGAGAGAGAGAGAGAGAGAGAGAGAGAGAGAGAGAGACGCAGTACGGCCGACAGAGACAGAGTTTACGTAAGGTCAGATGACATGGCATGCGATGCCTGACAGTGATCCCTTGTCTTAAAAGTGAAATCTTTATGTCATGTAAAATCCTCTCCTGCCCACCATCAGACACAACTACTCTTCCATAACCGCTCTTAGCAATACATCACTACTAATAGAAGGCCCCATTATACAAGTAAATAGTACGCACAATTGTAATTCTGGACGGCCAGTCGCTGCATGTGCCTTACTAGTTACATCTACATCTAAATGCCCTTTTCGTTCATATTCTTGAAATACCATGAGGATATTAAAATAGGGGGTTATCAAGTCGCCCTGTAGCGACTAAATTCGATCAGCATCGTCTCGAGAGAACACACAGGCGAAATGCATGCAAAACACTCGGTATTTAATGAATAATGCGAACTATCAACTAAGAAGAAATGATTTTGAAATATAATAAATACATGGGTAGGGTGGAGGGGTTCCCTCAGTCAGAGGACGAGTTCCACTAATACGCGGCGTGTGGTGTGAAAATTAACCGCTGATAATTGAAGAAGTGGTATCTATAGATGGTGACTCGCTAACCCGGCACAGCTCGGCAAACTGAACCTCAACTTTCAGACACCTCCCTCTTACCCTGTCCAAAATCGAGTATCCCCAGTATCCCCCGGGAATCTCCAAGCTAAACAGACTTTCTCTCCCTCCCCCCCCCCCCCAAAAAAAAAAGGGGGGGGGGGGGGGGGGTATTGGCCATAGCGACTAAGCTGCGACTCGTTAAAGATTCATGGAGGAAAATTTGTCCAATGGGCGCAGCTTTCGGCCCTGATGACAGCGTCCTGCCCACAACGGATGCCTCCTTTCTCTCAAACTGGAAGGAGATGGCGTCGCACTCGGTGCGGTTCGAAGATGATCCATGGCACCACTGAATCCCCTTCGGAGGAAGGACAGACAAGGAGACAGCGTTTCGACCAGGGAGAGAGACTGGGGACTGCACCGTAATTCCGTTGCCTTTTACCGTGCGTTCACCCGAGGCCATATGTACGTGTGTGCGCGTGTATATGTGTGTGTGTGTGTGTGCAGAATTGGGAGGTCCGTTCTCATGGGGCAACGACTACATTACCAATGGTAAGCTCCTCCGCGATGCTCTTGAGGACATCGCCAAATTGAAGGAACGACCTTGGGGAGCACGGACAAGCGCCGGCATAAAAAATTGATGCCTTTCCTAATATGATCGGGCTGTTTTATGACTCCGGTCATCGATGTAACTTAATCATAATAGTATCCAGGAGGACGATGAGTGGCTCCGAACAGGGTGTAAAGACATTAATTTGTAAGCATCTTTTCATCGATTCAAGACATTGCTTGACAACTTTCGGATCGCATGCACAAATGAATAGTTTTCCAGTACAGGCTCAGGTTATTTATGACCCCCGTCCTGTTAATTCTATACCTTACCAGGTACTAAGAGTATGCGAGAATCTTGTTAATTTGTGCTATAATGGGATGCGTTTATCACATGAGAACGCTTTACTCGGGCATGCGCAGCGCTGATACCTATGGAACAGGATTTCGATGAAAGTATCCTGACAACATCACAATCTTCATAAGGCTAGTGATGTTTTTGTTGCCAAAATTTATATATATATATATATATATATATATATATATATATATATATATCATAGTGGTGTCGTTCTATATTACCGGTATCAGTTTTGATGATTAGGACATCTCGATCCCTTTATTCTGTTGGCTGGATCATGTTGAATTTGATGCCTCTCATTCCTTTAAAATCTTAAGTGACTAGCACGACTTGTGAAAGCAAAAATTATTAAGTAATGTGAACTTTACAAAAAATGTGAAATTTTAATCTTTATTTGTGCTATCACTAAGAGACGTTTGTGGTCACATGCTTTTCCCACCCCGCCCTTTTTGCATTTTTTTGTATGATTGCGCATGTCTGAGTATGCGTACTCATGTGACCACACACGTCCCTTAGTGATAGCACAAATCAACGTTGAAATTTCAGATTTTTCATATGCTCATTTAACTTAATATTAGACGGAGATATTTGTAGCCTACCTCGGAGTATAACTGGCTCACAAAAAGGCAATAACTTCAACCTTTAGTGCGACCTCACTTTCTTCGGATTTTGTTTCCTATAACTGTAGGGGCGCCAGAACCTCAAATCGGAATTGATCTTGCTATTTAGATTGTAACAATAAACTAACATTCCAACTTGCGAAGTATATGATTACCAAATTTGATATAAACGTGATTGTGATTTCAACGGCAGTTACGTTACATTTATTTAAATGGAAGAAGAGTAGATAAACCCCTGATGACGCATAAGGTAGGCTCCTATATAGACTACAATTAAAAATAAACTATGATTAACATTAACTTGAAATTTCCTTTTGATCTGTGTTGAAACCGAGCAAAAAAGTGCACCGGAAATCTAGTAACGATAATTATATGTGTCAGAACATGAAAAGGATAAATTCTGCATTGATCCGTAAAAAGAAATTACATATTTCATGCATAAGATAAGGTTGCATAAAGAATGCGATAACATTACGAAACATTATTAAAAATGCACTTATTTTACATGAATCGGCTTTTTCCATATCATGACTTTATCAGGTAAGATTTAGCCTTTGACCTCTATCAACGGATGGATGCCTTTGTTGAGCTGGCAATTCCGATTGAAATTGCTTAAATCAAATGACGCTTTGAATCGGGTTGACTCAATACGAGAAAAAAAAAATGCAATATTAAATATGCGTTACAAGCACATTTGTAATGATGAAAAAGATGAGGAAAAATCTTAACCCCAAGAAAGCACAGTCGTAAAGATCATCAGTGTTCCTCATGCCCGTCTCTTTGGTTTAGTAATTTGACAATTGGAATTTAAAACCTTTCGAATTTCACTGAAGTAACATTCGCTTACTTTTCTTATTGTTCTGCATCCCGATGTCGCAAAAATATACAAATAGAATCATGCATAATGCAAAAAGCAAAAAAAAGCTACTATTGTATTTTACAACATTCTTTCCTCTATCGATTGAAATTCACGAAAAACCATCGATAAAAATCGGTTGACAGGTCGGTCGTATTTGTCACAATGATTGCGATGCCCCAAACCTGTAAAATAAATGCTAGCATACAGCAAACACTATATTTCTTTTTTCTTACCATAAGAGAAAAGTTTCATATCAATCTTAATGATTAATTAGATATGCTCATGCGTTATTGTTGCATATAAGGGTGCATTTTTGGCATGGTGCATTTCAAATGAGGCAACGGAGAGTAACATTCAGTTATATATCTAATGCATTATCATTAAAGCAAAAAGGTATCATTCTCGCTATATTAGTGGGGATTGGCAAAACGAATATCTTAAAAATTACATTTCTGCTGACTACTACAACTCAGCAGCATTTGGCACAATTAAAAAAAAAAAACTGCTTGGTGTAGAAAAAAAAGTGATCTGCATAGTGTAAAAATGAGTCAATTTTATTTCCGATACACGTGCTGCTTTAAATGATCAAAGTATGAGGGGGCTGAAGATGGTCAAAATTCAGGCAAAGGTCTCCAATAATGCAAGAAAAATCGGTTTCTTACTTAACTCATTTACACAGACTAATCAGTGATGTTTTCCTAATCAAATAGGGTTTTTCAGTGTAGACACAGCGAGGAAGAGGGATAGTCACTTGGATTAAAAGGCGTAGTCTACGAATTTTGACTGATTCATAAAGCAATCTAATTGTAAAAATGTTGCAGCTACATCTGCTTAATAATACATCACTTCAAATTTCACACCAATAAATTTTTGAAGAAATTCTGTAAGTCAGACAAAAATTCTTGAACCCCTGGTACGATTTTCAAAATGCACACATCATTTTTGTATGATAAAAGCTACAACTTGTACAAGCTACAAAGTTCATTCTCAATACACAGCTTACAGCACCCTAGTAGAAAAGGAAGAGTTCAAAACGACTGTGACATGCAAGTGCCATTGCCTGGATATACCAATGACTTAAATTTCAAACAAACAGATTGCTCTGTCTACAGAGAGGGGAGTTAGAATGTTCATTCAGAACTTTTTCCAGAAGCCATGATTACAAAAAGTAAGAGATGTAGTGTCCTGTCATTAAAGCATCTCTTTCTTGAACTACTGAATTCTGGCTTTTATAAACGCAGATGGTACCTGCAACACTTTCTCTTCATTTTTATACCCTTGCCTACCTTATGAAGAAAGCTAGCCAAGAAAACCTTAACTGCCCCTGGGATATTGGGAAAAAGCATACTTTTGTGTGGTTGGTATATTTTACTTACGCAACAGTAATCTAGTCCAGCTGGAACAAGAAAATTGACAAATTGAGAATTTATTTTTGTTTGCACAGACTTATTATTCTATTGGAAATGTATTTGACATAAATAGGAAAAGTGTAAATACGGCAAAACCATTGCAATTGTTGAAAATACATAATCATGTAAAATGCCTTCGGCTGAATGCTAACATGCTCGGGATGGAGTTGCAGCTTAAGAGGTGAAATTCTCACAAACAGCATAAAATACAGCATTTAAGTTTATGCGTCCTATATTTTTTTCCCAGTAATAAAAAAATGGAAAATTACAATTCACGTTTTTCTGAAATTATTTGTGTATTGAGAAATTAAAACAGTAGGAATATAATCAAGCCACTAGATTTGCAACTAGCAAAAAAAATTTCCACTTCTTTTAAATACATACATTTTAATTTCTACTAACTAAGAGAAAAAGCTTACTAAGGTGGAAAAAAAACAAAGGATATTGGAAGAGAAAAGCGAAACAAATGACCGCCAGTTATAGATTACAGAATCTCCCTATCTACAGAATAGCACTATGCTGACTTGTGTTAGGTTTTCTCCAATAAGCTCTGATGATCAATAGCTTGATGTAAACTGCTAGAAAACTGTTAAATTTATATTAGACACGCATATAAGCTAAGTTTCAGCTATAAAATTGTCTTTGACTGTGATTAAATCTTTGTTTGAAAAAAGAAGTGTTTGTTGGTATACTTTTAGAACTTGCAATAATTTGGTTTTTGATTCATAAGTTTCAAGGTTGATGATCATTTCTCTTTAGACAGTTTGAATACACAAAGTATTTCTATAATGTCATGGCATTCATTTCCTTGAAGCTTGTGGATGTTTATCTTAAAAAAAAAAAAATTACAATTTCACAACTTTAGTTCATGACTTAATACTAGTTATCAACTGAAAGCAATGTGCTGAGGAAAAGTTTTGAGAGTGTGAATTAATTTTATGTGAAATACACTTTACAACAATTTAACAAACTTGGAGTTGATTTTATTAGATTTTATGTTAGTATAAATTATACATATGTTTCCAAAAAACTCAAAGTATCATTTTGAATAATATGAAGTTGCTTTTGCTTTGCGATCAGTTTTTAAAGGTTTACTTGTTTGTTTTCAGGAATGGATGTGAAGCCAAGCCAAGAAACATTAGTGCAATATAACATTAAACGAAGAGAGAGGATATATATATATATATATATATATATATATATATATATATATATATATAAAGATACGACCAATCCACAATTTTACTGTTTGATATACATCATTTAATCTAGACATTTGTTTTGATAATTTATATATATCCATTCTAAACCATGCATTGTGTTTTGAAAATGTAGAAAGGCCTGCGATTCAATCTAACTTTTGCCCCTTTCAGAGATAACTTTTACTTAGTAAAACTTGTTTTGCTCGCTTGTGTTCACTTACGATAAATTGTTATTTTTTTTTCTTTTATAACAAAACATTGATATGAATTATCTATACTAAAACATTTCATGGTTAATAACTGACAAAAGCTGGATAGAGCATAATATCAGAGACCAGTATTTTAAGTGCAAATTATGAGGGCAAATTATATAGAGTTGGGCTCGCAAAGATTGTGCAGTTATTGATCTTTTTTTTTTTAACTAACCGATCAACAGTGATTATTTTTTTGGTTAAAAAAAAGGTAGTACTTCCGATTGGGTACTTTGGCTTAATATATTAAGATATGAAGCAGGATATATGATGCCCTAGTTTGTTTGTTTTTTTGGGCGATTCATTAGTAGAAAATGATTTACACTTACTTGAGGCATTAGCCTGTTGGAAATTTGAATCAAGAGTGTTCTCAGCTCATCAGTTCTTCATTTCCTTTTTAGTGTAATAGACATACCATACCCATTCAGAAGTCCTTCTAAAAAATTTCATATGTTTTAGAGCCTGCTGATTACTTTTATCAAACACATTTCTGTGAGAATTAGCTTCAGACATTTTTGCTTGTAAATTTTAAATACTTAGGCTACTCTGTTCAATATTTTGTTAAAGGGGGGTGTGCTCTTGTTGCATATACTAGATTTTATTAGAACTGCATAGATCAATAGATACTCTTTTGGAAATAAAAAAAAAAATGACGATGATAATGAAGATCAAGAATCTGAAGTCTAGATCTAGATTCTAAATCTAATCTAGACTGTTTAGTGTGGTACATTGTAAGACCCATCTTGTCTCCTTGGCTCAGATCAAATCTAGGCTCAGTTTAAAATATATATGCTTCGCTCCTCGGTTTCAACATGGAAATTTTAGAAATAGATCTAGATTTAAAGTCGTCTTGCGACTGAAAAATCACAAATTACCAAGTTGCAGTTGGAGGTTGTGAACTCAGTCATACTCCAAGAGTACGAAGATCGAATAATGTGTAGATCTAGATTAGAAAGATTAGGGTATCATTGTAGAATCGAATACATAATAAAATTTTCGGTGTAAAGCTGCGATCATCTTCAATTGCCGGCGTTGGTTTTCTGTAAAATGATTCTTAATAACACTGAAAACTTACCTGAGTTTGTAGAACTCAGTATGAACCAGGTAAGATTGACACTTAGTGATGGTTCTACCACCATCTTTGTACCTTGTAACAGTTTCGCAGAGGTAGCGAAAGTAGAACTAGAAGTAATTCAGGTATCAAAGTGCTGAGATACTGAGTAAAAAAAAAGGTAATAATCTCAAAATCAGAAACTAAAAAATAAGTAGATAAACTATGTGTGTCGAAAGTCATACAGCTTTGAAAAATGGAAAAATCTCATAGAGATTTACTTCGCACAAAATAACAATACTTGATATGAGTGGATGAAGAAAGGTTCAGGTTTGTTTACACAAAAAGGTGAAAGGTCAACATCAGGGTCACTGTAAACTGTGGTGAAAAGTACAAGTTCAATGCCTGCTAAGGAATTTGAAGGAGTTGAACTGACATCTCTAAATCTAGATCAGTTCTCGTCTGTGTTTATCGCTGCTGCACAAGCCGGTAACGAGTAACGACGCACCGTCCTAAGGGACTTTTTTTTTAAAGTAATGGTAAGCATTGAGCCTAAGTGTTAAATGAATGGGGGGGGGGGAATTATTGTTTTTACTGAAGTGTAAAAGAAAATCCTTTCCAACTTGTCTGCGAAAAAATTATGAAATGTTTAAGATGATTTTTTTTTCTGATTTGGTAAAACATTTATTCCCATTTAGACAAGCAAGATGCGGACAATCGTTTGATGTACATGTATTTTGACTGCTCGAAGGACTTTTAAAAAAATGGAAATTCAATGAATCCCTGACCGCCATTCATAGGATACGGTTCTGGATTATACTACCGCTATTTATAAGCACCAGCCCATTTTTTATTTCTCATGTATTAGTTTGCACTGCGAGTAGTAGAAGTAGTAGTAGTAGTAGTAGCAGCAGCAGCAGTAGTAGTCGTGGTAGTAGTAGTAGTAGTAGTAGTAGTAGTAGTAGTAGTAGTAGTAGTAGTAGTAGTAGTAGTAGTAGTAGTAGTAGTAGTAGTAGTAGTAGTAGTAGTAGTAGCAGAAGATTAAGAAGAAGAAGATCTCAAGGAGACAAACCATTTGGGTAATTATAAGTACATGTAATAATTATAAAAGCTAGAGTTTTAGCTAGGGTTCAGTTGTCGTTAGGATATGGCTTTAAGTGAAAATGACCGAAAAATACTTGCTATTGTTGGATAGATTCATCTATTTATAGATGCTTCGGCGCTCATCGCCTTGCCACTCAAGGAGAACATAGCTTATACCAATACGCCACTACGCTCCCCAAAATGAGAGGTTCATGGCGAAGGTATTTACTAAGCCTCCCTCAGTGACTTGCAATCTTGATTGGGAAGATCCAAATCGCACGAAGAAGAAACAGCTTTTTACGCCTTTGGTTTTTTTCATTTAGTTTCTTTTTTTCCACCTTCCTCTCTACTGTTATGCCTGTTTCCATATATCGGAGTGAAACTTTTGGACTCTCATGAAATTGACTTAAAAGTTATTCTTTCGACGTCTCTTTCGGAAGGAGCAGGCGAGCATTTTTGTTTCTTGTCAGTCATTTGTTTTGTACGATAGCGTCTAATGTAAATACAAATGGCAGAAGCTTGAAGATTAAAGTTTTCCTTAAGTACCCGGTATTCAATACTTTCTAATCGTCGATACTGTATTTTTTGTATGTTTTACTAGAATTCATATTTCTTTATGAAATTCTAGAGGTCTGATGGACACGTTTTTGTGTTGAAAAATCAATTTATGACTATTAATTCTTACTTTTATCACGTACATGCATCTATTTCAAAACCTCAAGCAACGTCATGTAAAGAGAGAGTGATATAGTTGATGTAAGTATCTCATAATGTAAAGTGCATCATCGAATGTCAGATTTTCAAATTATCTTGAGCTCGTTTAAAAAGGTCATGATACACAATTTCAGTATTTATAAGAATCTCACAGGCCAGTAATGCAGTTTTCAATGAAAATTTCATACAGGTTATTATAAACGGTTACTTTCCTTCTGCTAAGGAATGATAGAAAACATGATTATTGTTAGATCGGTGCTATACATTCTGCAAAAAAGATTTACACTTTGATTTATAAGAAAAGATGAAACGTTTTTTATAAGACTCTTATTTGTAAACGCCTTCCCAGGGTGTTTTTCAGCAATTTTGTAATGTTTTATTTTTGTTGGATAGATAAAATAATTGTAATCATTTATTACAACTTGCTTACTTAGCTTCAGCTTCATTCACCATCTCGATCAAACACACTGTAGAAAAGTCAGAATATGGAGAATCGAGAACATAGATTAATGTAAAATAAAGAAGATTATTGATCATGTAGAAGATTGGGATCTTACGATATCACTAAAATTTACCGTCACAGGTCTCTTCATACTGAATACAATCCTATTTATTTAACTATGCTCTTCATGTATAAACTTTCAATCACCTGGTCAATGCTTTTTGACTCACAAATGGATAAAAATGCATTTGTAGCAGCAGTAGCAATTCTATTTCGTCTCCATTCTTTTGCGTCAAAATAATATTAAAAGTTGATGCGTTCTAAACAAGCCATTAAATTTCAAACAACCAGTATAACTTTTAATATTAGTCAAAACATCGTATGGCCAATCCGTATTTTTTTGATTAAAGGACTGTGATTTAGACTCTTTGTTTTCCTGGATGTATTACACATCCGATACTTCAGTATAATTCAGTATAATAGACTTCTTGTCCAAGTCTTGTACTATCTAGCAGGAAAAGCTGCCTGTGTTCTAGGAAAAGAGGCTAAAGTTATATTGAGTAGCATTTTGATATCGATTATATTTTTTTAATATTAATTCTTCTCTGGCGTTATTGGTTCTTTTCATTCTGAGAAGGGTGTAAATTAATGACTATTGGTAAAAATAATCTCGACTGTAGATTCTGAGTCTATCAGATATTTGTTATCCACGAAACATCAGTATATGATGCCAGAACATTAATTTTTCCAGACATAAGAAAATTACGCTTGAGTTTAAAGCTGTAGCATGATTAAAAATTTTGCTTTCTTTCCAAAGCTAAGCAAGAAATAGGTACTTAAAAAAAAAAAAGCAACTCCCCCCAAAAAAAAACAAAAACAAAAAAACGACAACACAAAAACAGCAACAAAAAAAAAAAAAAGAAAAAAAAAAACGTGTACATGTTGTGTCGTTCTTAAGATTAAAACCTAGCAAGCGATTTGTGATAGCCTAACATCAACCGGCACACCTAGAGAGGCATGCGAGTTTAATGTATTCCTCACTATCATTAGAGTCTTACTTCGATTTACGTTAGGCTTACATTGCATTGACTGTTTCAAGCATTGAGGGTATCGAGTGTGATCAAATCTGTTGTTGACGATGTAGCTGTGTTTATAACTTTTTGCGTAGACATTCTAAAACCAGGTACTAGAAAAAGATCTGTTGCCATTTCGACATGGTAGTTGTTTTATGGTTTACTGTATAACTGTAGATGGCATCGGCAAAATTTGCAAGAAAACAGACCTAAAATAAATCAAACAAAAACTCACAAAATTTTATAACGTGATACAGATATGATAAGGATTGACGTGTCATGGGAGGTAAGAGGAAAAAAATATTTCAGCTCCCGGTGGAGGACACGTTTGGTGCTTGCGGGGAGCAGTCATTTAATGTACAACAATATATTAAAACTAATCTGCATATAAAATCTAAGACACACCATATACTATCTATTTATCAAATTGGAATTTAAACAAAATTTTATGTTCTAAGACATATATTTTGATTAGAAAATAAAAAATAATTTTTTTTTCATAATAATAAAAACCAAAATTTACACTCATTCAAAATGGCAGCGCACAGGTTGCTGTATTTTATCTTAGTTTCAGCGATACTCGCTATATGTAGAGGCTGGGACACGGATGATCTAGAAATATTTGATTTAGTGGAGGAAGTCAATGCAAACTTTTATGAAGTTTTTGGCATCAGTCAGGTAAGTGTGTGGAAAATATTTAGCCTCGAGATAGACTCGATCTAGATCTAGATCTAGATATCTAGATTCTACTTGTAGATTTTAGATCTAGATCTGAAATCTAGATGTAGTTCTAGCTCTAGATCTAGACTTCACGCAGAATCTCTACGAATTATCTCTACATTTAGAATCTAGATTTGAGATCTAATGAGGATTTCGAGTATAAATACCAAGATCTTTGTGTAATCGTTTTCATTCGTTTAATGAGAAATGTAGTGCATCTTTCATTTATAAGTGCCTAGTTTACCGAAATTCACAATTGAATTGATCAAAATCAAGAATTAACTAGAGATCTATAACAGATCTCGAGTTTTTCAGATCTTCTCAATAAATTAGCAGACATGTTAAATTTCCTGCAATTGTCAGAATTGTGACAACCTCAACTCTTGACAATTTTTTATCCAGTTTCCCATTTGAAAAAAATTAGCATTTCTGGCATACTCTCAATCTCATTGAATAGTAAAATCCTAGTTCCGCAGCGCCTGTTGGCCAAAGGGAAAATAAACCAGGAGCACAGACATAGGTCTGTAAATCCAGCCAGAAGACCATCTTGGAAGCATCTATACACATTGCTGCAAGACCCAAGTACACAAACATACTCAAGACATATTAAATCATAGTAGCGAAGAAGTACAACTGTGAGGCCCAGCTTACAATCAGTAGGACCTACAATGAGATTAAGCAAGCAGATAATCTTAGTCTCATCAACATGTATACACATTTTCGTTT
The DNA here is from genome assembly GCA_033675545.1 of Elysia crispata. Taxonomy (NCBI): domain Eukaryota; kingdom Metazoa; phylum Mollusca; class Gastropoda; family Plakobranchidae; genus Elysia; species Elysia crispata. The sequence continues at coordinate 1,264,589 of JAWDGP010007329.1, forward strand.
GATCAACTCACAATCCAGATGAATATTAAGTTTTGTATTGTAGGGTATATGTTCAGATGCAAGTGCTCATTTTGTGTTTAGAGAGATGAAGACGACCTAGATTTACCATCAAGTAGCCAATTGTGACTACAAGAGGTGATGTTGGAATTTTGATGTTAAGGCTGGCATAAAATGCTTAAAAACTCAATGATACATCTTAGTCATAAAAATGCATGGGCTTACAATGGTCGGAGGGAAATTTTACATTTACTAATACAGCCCTGAGTTTAGAGCTTGTTCTGTGAAAAAATCTCAATCAGAAGCATAAACCCAAATATAGTGCAGAAAAGCTTTTTTGTCTGGATCCTTTATACTGAGGTTGAAATGAAAATGTTACTATTCTTTTAGTTCTAAACATCTGTGCTGAGATTCTATCGATCTCACTGCTCAGATCAAGATATTATAAAAATGGCAGCTTGTTTATAATTACAATCACATTTGTGATTGCTACCGCTTTCATCATTTTCATTTCCGAATTTTATTTGCATTGGATGCACACTTTCGCTGTCTTGTAAAATTTTTAAACTCCATTTTAAAACACTACCATGTAATCTAGTTTTTGTGATGGTGACTTGTGGAATAAGCTGAATTGTGATATATATTTTGATTTTCAAATTTTACTCTTAAACTAGTCAAAGCAGTTTAGGTAAACATTATTTTTAGGGGCAGGCTTTTCACTTAAAAACAAAGAGTTTATCTGTGCCGCATATATGCATCTGAGTATTTGAAAAGAATATCGCAAGTGATTTAATAAAGGATTTTTAAAATTATAATTTTTCTCTGGTGAGAAAACTTTTGAAATTATAATTTGCTTCCAAATTTTAGTTGTTTTCAGAGATCAATCTATAGATTTATTAACTTTCGTGGAAAATAAAGAGTATAAATTATCTTGTAAAGTACTTTCTTCCCAAACCCATGATTTGGATACAGCCTGATTTAAAATATGTGAACGTCTAAAATTCTAATCTTTCTTTTCCCAGTCTGCATCTACATCAGATATAAGGAAAGCTTATCGAAAGCTGGCACTTGCATCACACCCAGACAAAAGTGAAGCGGAAGATGCTGAAGAGAAATTTAGGCAGGTAGGTGAAAATAATTCCTCTTCTTCGCCTGCTCATCCACCTCACCCTCCTCCTCCTCCTCCTTCTTCTTCTTGCTCATCTTCTTCTTAGACTTCTTTTTCTTCTATATCCTTTTTGCTTCAAATTCATATTAATTTTCTTTTATTCCTGATATACTGATTTGTAGCCTTTAAAATGATAAAAAAAAATTAACCAAGTGTTTGAATCTTTAACATTCATTGTGGGACTTCTTCTTCAGCCACTCTTCTGATGGTTTAAAAATAACTTTTTCCTTTATCAGTACAGTGAAATCCTTTTGGGGGGCTAAAGGCCCATAGAAGCAGGTGCTTCTTCTACTTGCAGCAGCATTGAGCAAATGTTTACATGCTGATCATTCCTCAAAAAAGAGGCTTTTACACCTATCCCAAGGACAAAATACAAGTTTAGGATCCCTTGATCTGAAGCTCGAAGAGCTTAATGTGAGGCCACCACTAATCAAAGTCTCAATTTCTATCAATGTTAGCCCTGGTCTGACTTCATGAGATTTTAGATGAAATAAAGATGTGAGCTCAGTTTTTAGTATTAATGTTCAATTATATTGTCAAGGTTATAGGCCTTTATTTTTAAATTGAAATTGAACTAAACAAGTGTAGATGATTATTTCTCCTTTCCATTATACAATTCAGACTCTTCATTGCTAATTTACGATTTGTTGAGTTCTCCATAGAACTTTTGTTTTTGATAATTGTATCAACATGCTATTTGAGATATTCAACTTAATTCATGATGTAGAACTTAGTTTGTGTTGTTGCAAAGTCCAAAAAAGAAAAAAAAATAATGTAAAAAAATTGTGCTAAAAATAATTTTAAAAAACCCCTCTAATTTCTTCCCCAGATTGTGGCTATATATGAGGTCCTCAAAGATGAGCAAAAAAGACAAAAGTGAGATTGATGTTTACATTTTTTTTTATTTGTAACCTTTCAGTCGAAGATCAAAAAGCTTTGATAGGCTATCTTTAATTTTAGAGTAAAATTTTGTGAACCCATTTATTGCTTACTACTGCATCAAAGAGACTCGTAACGACATATTTTTTTACATAAATTATGTGGCCAAATCCATAAGGCAGTTAAAAAGCCAAGGAAAAATATTCTTTTAATTTCATTTTTAGCACATATAAAAGTTAAAGGAAAATCAGCAATCATATTTAAAATTATATCTGGCAAGTTCAATTAAATTAGCAGTGGACATAGAACTGATAATAATATATGAATGAGTTCATATGAAAAAATTAATATTTTTATTGCAAAATAGATGCAAACATGCTAACATATATTATGCAGTAATATCTAATTGCAATATTTTGTACAGTGAAACAATTATACTCTTGGTCAACCACATGTTCTTCAATCATAATTATGCATCCATACTTTTTTCTTTGTAATATGCAAAAAGAAGTATTAATTAGGTGTACATGGAGTCTTTTACGAAGATGGTAATGACAGCATTTATAAAAAAAAAACAAAAAAGGAACCGAATAAAAAATTTTCATGTCTCATTCAAGAAATGTTTAAAAATTTATCACCTATGGCATTACCATTTTTTTTTTTAGTTTTTATTTATTTGTAAAAATGAATGGACTGTTCTTCAAATTTTCAATTTTTTTTATCAACTTGCTAATGCTAAATAGCAAGAAAATAATATTTTCTCATGTTATGCTGCTGCCTTTTAGAACAAATATCTCAAACTTTCAAGAGAAATCATTTTCAGAGGAATCTTTTCAATCTCACCCTAAGGTACAATCAGGTACTCATAGATGGATTGCCCGACTGGAGACAGCCTGTATTTTATTACCGTCGAGCACGGAAGATGGGAGTGGCTGAATTATGCGTGGTCTTTTTCATTATCCTCACGGTGGGACACTACTTTGTAGCTTGGGGATTTTACATCGAAAGAAGGCTGGTTGTGGTAAGTTATATGGCTGGATAATGATTTTGATGGATATAAATTATTTTCTGTCCATCCCCATCATAGAAGGATTATAGAATTAATAAGCCTAATCCATTTCGTTGTGATGGTTAGGTGATTTATGCTGGTCTTTAACCTTTCACGAAGTTTATTTTTATCTCATGTCTGTAGCATTCTTATAACTTAGCAGAAAGATTTGACCACAACTTATCCTTGAAAACTCTAAATGTTGTTTTAGCCTGGCAAGAGATACATTTGCTGGTGACCATGTTTTTAGAATTCTGTTTATTATCAATACTTGATCCCATAGTTTTGAGTGTCAAGTGGTGTGGAGTAAGATGGATGCATAAAAAAAGGGGTCTATAAAACATTGTTTTTCCTTAGTTGATTTGTAAATAATAATAAATGATGCATGAGGAATCTGCACTTTATGAAAATAAATACTTTTTTTTAAAGCTAAAATTGATCAGTTTAAATTAGTGAGAATTAAATGTATAATATTGATTTTTTAAATATTGGCTATAGGTTCTGAATGATATGGTATGTTTGTATGAGGTGCTGCAAAGTGAATCTAGCAACTCATTGTCAGTACCGGAACATAAATTTAGATGATGTCTAGTACATCATCTGCTCATGAGGTTCCTTAGAGTTACTTTTATCTTTGATAGAATTTCAGTCTTAGTGCTTGTATACTGTTCTTCTAAATTATTATGGTGGAGGTTAATTTTTTTTCAGTTTCATTCACACATAATACACCATGCTCGCTGCATGATATAAGTGATAAAAACAGAGCTTGAAAATTGACTTTGATAATTGCATGAAATTTTTAGACTTGCCATAAAAAAATAAAAGGATGTAGTAATCTCTGAATTAACTGTGTTCTATAAAAGCCTGAATCATCTTACAACCTAAACGATGCAAATACTTTCCAATTTTAATGTTGTCTATACTATAGACTTTTTCTGAAAAAATTAAGTTTTGCCAATTTTGTTACAACTTAATTAGGCTCTGGGACTTGTTGAATAAATGTGATGATAAAGAGCTGAATTTTGACTATTTTAGTGTTCCATTCTTCATACTTTTCATATTCTATAATCAGTAATCAATCAAAGAAATTTCATAATATTCTAATTTTTTTTCTCAATTCTTGTGTATCTGGCATGTAGGAAGAAGTTCTAAATTCAAAGAAAAAGAAAAGAAAAAAGAAACAAACAAGTTCAGATCCAGCAACAGAGGATGAAGAAGAGCTGCAAGCTATACCAACACCACGCATATTAGATTTGTGGTTTTTCCAACTCTCTGTTTTCTTATTCAAATCAGGTAATTGTATTTTTTCCCAGTGTTTGACATGTATTTGGTAGCTGAAAATATATGTTACACAACACAATAGAGTAATTAGTTAATTGTGTTGAGGTTAAAACCTGCATTTTCTTAAATTTTAAAAAGCAAAAATTGCACAGATTGTCTCAAATTGAGGCATTTCATTGAAAATTTATAAATTAACCTATATTTATAATAAAGAGCTAATTCAAGTTTTTGTAAATAGAGAGAAACACAAATCCTTGTACTTTTTACAATTACAACAGTGAATGCTGGATATCTAAAAAATTCAACAAACCAATAAACAACAAAAACAAAATTTGGCTCCTTAGAAATATTCAATAAAATCAAAACAAATTATTTAAGTGACTCTGGAAGCTTTGTAATCAAATCGAGAAGATTGAAAATTTTGTAACCATTGTAAGCAGAAAAATAGTTTCATTCCTAGTTGAAGCATAATTTTCCCTTACTTAAAAATTGCATATTTTTGTAAATTAAATTGATTTATTTATCATAACTGCTTCCTATGGCAGCTTGGGGGCTAGTCAATTCCAAGGATAGGCATTCAACTGCTCTTTCTGTTTTGTGTACTTTGACTATGTTGGTTAAAACATTTGAGGCATGTTGCTTTGCTCAAAGCCTTCATATTTAGTGCATTATTTTATCTTATGCCTTCATGAAACTTTTTATTTACAGTCAGACAGTTAGATGCAAGAGAAGCAACTCATTTTTAGGAGCTTTGTAAAACATAAGTTGAGGTTTCATTCCAAATGTAGAAGATTGATCAACAGCTTTAAATGAAGCCTACCTATGTAGTATCAATCTTCAGAGAAATAGTATACTTATCCTTTGAAATGACTGTTTTTCTGTTCACCTTTTGTTTAAAATTAAGGCATTCAAAATTTATCAATACCTCAGACTTTTTCTTATGAAATTAATGAAACTTTGCACAAACTTGACTTTGCATGTAAAGTTTGAAATATTCTGAAATTTAGATTTTTGAAGTGTCAATTCTGTCTCATCCAAAATAGTTCAACACCTTTTTTTTCTAGATCTCCACCTTTTAACTGGCACACAAGGCCAGAAGTAGTAAATAAACTGAAGCCAAACGTAAAATGTAAAAAATGGACACATAAACATGGGTGGGAGAGTGTCAGCCAATCGAGATTTCAGGACATGGTCTATCGGCCTATCGTCCTGTGGAGAAAAAAAGATTTGTGTGACACACTTACCTTGTGTATCAATTGCGCTATTCAATTAAGATGTTTTCTCACAAAGTGATGATTAGTTTTCACTTTGAGAGGACGGCATAGTCTGCAGGCTTTTTTAAATTTTATGGCCAAGAACCGAGAAGCCTACAGGCTTTTTGAGATTTCATGCTCCTATCCATGCATAAATGAGATCCCTCGGCAACACCTTTAATCTCATGATTTGCAAGGGCTATGAGAAATTGTCTTATAAACAATTGTGTTTCATTTTTTAAACAGTTTACAACATGCCTCAAACAGTAAGAACATGGCAAGAAGAAAGGAAGAGAAGAAAGATAGAAGAAGAGGAAGAGCTAGCAAGACAGAAGTTAGCTGAAGAAGAAGTAGAAGGTGAGTATTCCTGGTATTTTTATGTGCACAAAGATTATTGTTTTTTGTTTTTGGATTTTTTAATTCACAGCTTGTTGTGATGCTCTATAGTATTAAGTGCAAAACCAGTGCTTTATTTTGATAAAAAAAATTTTTGTTTTGTTTTTCAAAACACTTGGTCACAAATTTGTCAATAGTCATGAAGGACATGAATTTAAACCCCAACAAAGTTACTCCTACAGGTTGCCACATTCGAGTGATTGCAAATTCTGCAACAATTTAGCGCTTGTTTATTATGGCTGAGCTTGTGAGGAACTTAACTAAAAATTGCAATATTTTTTAACTTAAGATAAAGGAGAGATATAATTGTGGACATGTGCAGGTAAATAATGCACTGAAAGATAAATTTTCTTGCAGATGAGGTAAGAATGTTTATTTCTCAATGAAAGTTATGATAGTCACATCGTAGGATCATATGTTTAGTCCACTGATTATCAAAACATTACCAGAAAAAATTGGTTTTCACATTTTTTAACATTTGATTTATCTGTATTCTCAGAGGTTAAACGAAAGCCCAAGAAAAAAACTGTCCAAGAACTTCCTGAATACACCAATGAGATGTATGCTAACTATTCGGCACCTACTGAGGGAAAGAAAAGAGACAACCTTCATGAGGAGAAAGAATTACGCAGAGAAAAAAAAGTATTTGAGATAAAAAAGAACCTAAAATAATAATAATAATAATAATAATAATAATAATAATAATAATAATAATAATAATAATAATAATAATAATAATAATAATAATAATAATAATAATAATAATAATAATAATAGTAACAATAGCAAATAGAATATTTTCACTCACAGGCATGACTTCTACTGATACATATTTTGCAAATTTTAATTTTTAGAAATAATCATTGTGAGGTCAAAGTTTTCCTTTTTCAAATTTTAAAAAAATTTAACTTTTAAAAATCAACTTGTATAGCGGAATGAGTTTCACCTCAGAAATATGGAACTTGAAAGATAAAACCTCAGCAGCTTATGTTATGACTATCTTTTAAGGATTCCAGGTTTTATTTTTTAATCAAAGCACCACTTGAGAAAGTTTGTACTGCACCTCATTCTTTTGTCAAAAAATCACACATTTATTATTTGTGCCTCATGAAATTGAATTGAACCATGCGAGGTGTTAAAACTTGAGATTAACATTCAAACGTTTTTAATTAATGCTATTTTCATTTCTTTCGCTCCATCTTTGATATAAGAATATCTGGTACTCATGCTAAAGTGCAGTTAAAGAATCCAATGTGGAAAGAAAGGAGAAGGCTTTATTCGGACTGTAGTAGTCTGGATCTCATTTTATTATTCAGGGAGAATGGAGTGATGAAGAGCTGATACTTCTGTCCAAGGCGGTCAACAAGTTCCCTGGAGGGACTCACCAACGCTGGGAGAAGATAGCTGAGATGGTGGGTCGCTCAGTTGCAGAGGTGTGCAAAGTTTTCTCCTTTTTTTATTTTCTTCATTTCCCACCGCCCATATTTTATTAATGTGCAATGTGTGGTTATCTTTTTTTCTTTTTCAAAAATTTTTTTTTTTGCTAAGTGAACTAAATACTTTTATTTTTATGAAATATGAGATTTTAATGTGGACAACAGTGGAATACTTCTTTGAGTTACCATCTTAAAGACATAACACTGGACCTCCTCTATGCATTAGAGAAAGGCTTACCAATTGTTTGCCACAGCCAGACACACAGAGGATTACTTTTATTGATATCTGTGTGTCTTTCAGGTGACTGCCAAAACTAAAGAGACCAAAGGAAGCTATCAAATGAGCTTGAGCAGCTCAGTGCAGAGTAAGAAATTTTGCTTATAGTTGATATATATATATATATTTTTTTTTTTTTTTAACCTTTTTATATATGCACCTTAAAGATGTTGAATAATTTTTTTGAATGAATTGATCAAGGAAAACTATGTTCCATACTTCAAGCTTTTAAGTCATTACTTAAATTTGAAGACACGCTTTGTTTTCATCAACCACACAATTTGAATGATCTTAAAGATAATTTGTTGTTTTTTTGTTGCAAGATGCATAAGTATTTTTTTCTTCAAGTTCTGAGCAGAGAAGATTTCGGTTTAAAGAAGCCTTATGACTTACTTCTCTCTTGATTTTGAGAATAATAAAAAAAACTAAAGTGATCAGTGTTTCTTCTATGTATTCACAATATTTTCCAAGAGTTCTGCATACTATGCATCTTTTTGTGAGCAAGGTTCAGGGCAAGTAAACCTTGGAACACTTTTTCTGAACTCTTGAAATACATACCTGGTAAAGTGGTATTTGACTCATGGTGTCTAGCCACTCAGTGACTTCAGCCAATGCGTGCTTTTAAGCCTATTGGTAGACGCTAGGCAAGCCCAATGTTTTCTTTTTGTGAGTGTATGACTGAGTTTTGTCTGTGGTTAATTTTCATTGAGCGACTAATATTCAATGCCATAAATGGTAATAGTATCCCAAGAACAAGTAACAAAAAAATTCAATTGAAATGTAATCATTCAGTGCTCTAAACATAAACAATATTGAACCTGGCAGAACCTGGGTTCTAATTTATAATCTAACTCAATGAGCTAACTTGTATAAAGTCTTATAATTTGTAACACTATGACGGAAGTATGAGATATTTCTTAAACATTTGCTCAAACCCTATGGAAAAAAAGGTTTTTTTGAAATCCCTATTTGTTCTCAGTTTTTGTGCTAAATTTGCAATAGAGTATCTTCTTACCCTCTTCTTCTTTATCTTCAAGGCTCAGACTTCAGATCTCAATCATCAGCGATTAAAATCAGTGACAACATCATCAGCCAGCAAGATGCTGTAGCCCAGGATGATGTCGACGCCTCAGGCCAGGTCAGAAAACGGCACAGGCCAACAAAAATTCCACAATCTTCTGAAAGAACTTTATTGATATCCAAGGCAGCTTCAGCAGCAGCAGCAGGAGGTAGTGTTACAAAGTCAAAAATTGAAACTGCTGAATTGGTGGGTAATGGAAGTAGCCACACTGGTGCTGCTGATATAACTAATACAACAGCAATTCAGGACAGTGATAGTAGTGGCAGTTCTAAAACTGGTAAAGAAAGTGCTGCCGGTGAAGGAGTAGAGAGAAAGCTTCGAGAGCCATGGACCCAGAACCAGCAGACCATCTTTGAGTGGGCCCTCAAGCAGTATCCTAAAGGTACAGAAGCCAGATGGGACAAGGTAGCAGATCATATACCTGGAAAATCTAAGGTAACTGGCATTTTGTTTTCCAGAGTTTTTAACTGATTTTTGGGCTGATAGTGACAGAAAAATGAAGAGGGTTTTTTTTGTTGTTCATTTAGAAGTCCATTTGTTAAAATCCAGAGATACCAAATTTAGGGATAAATCTGGAAATCTAGATTTTTTAAGAAGTATGGATTTTGTCTGAGTTCAGGATGATCCTTGCCAAGAAAGTCTGGAACTTATCTTCAAAATAAGTTACATGTCAATCCTAAACCCTCCTATGCAGTATGCGCATAGGCTGTTTAAATGAGAATTATATTTGAAAAAAGTCAAGCATATTTTTCTCATGTAACTTTTCTTCACATTTTGTTGTTGTTTTGTTAAAAGTTCTCTAAATGCAACACTTCCATCCCCCCCCTCAAATAAGTGAATACTTTTATACTTTTCTTTAAAGAAATAGTTTTAAAAGAGCCAGCATATAAAGTTCTAAGAGTGATGATATGGAAATTATCAAACGTTTTTAACCAAGTACTCCCAAAGGTCATTTCTGAAGATGATGAATCCGAAATTGAGGTTTTTATTTTTTTTTTACTTTCTAAGGAAATGCTTAGGAGTTGTAGAACTGGAAGGGGATTGCACATAACAAAAAGTGATGTTCCATTTTGTTACTTTCTTTTCTTTTTCTTCCCCTTTGCAGGAAGATTGCATGTTGAGATTCAAGGAGCTGGCTCTCCTGGTTAGCCAAAAGAAGAAGAGTGATCAGCAACAGCAGCAGCAGCAGCAGTAACAACTCTAATCTGTCTACTCCAGGGTGAAAGGAGCAAGAAGTTGAATGTCTATAAGTTTTCTAACATTTGCATATCATCTTTTGAATGCTTTATTTCTCATTGTTCTGTTAAAAGCTGAATTTTACAACTGGTGATAATCATAACCGATGGTTTGAAAATTTATTTACAGTCAGCAAGCTGCTCATACTGCCCTTCTCATTGATGAAAAAAAATAAGAATTTCCCAGTGTTAGTTTTTTTTTTGTCTTATAAATTATACTTTGTTAAAAAAAAAAAAAGAAAAGTTCAGGAACATGGATTAAGATAGATATCTTTTAAAAGTGTGAAACTAAAAAAGATGAGTCAATTGGAAAAAATGTAATCATAGGTCAGTCTTTCTGATCATTTGATTTGAAAGGAAATATAAAAAAAATAAAAAAAAAAAACAAGCAAACAATAGAAATAGGAAAGTTCTATTGAGATATTTCCAGTTTGAAAATTATGAGTTATTCAAATTATTGAGGCTTAGGATAAAAGCAATTGATTTCTGGAAATTTGAAAATCAAGAAATATAAGTAAATATCTTTCAGCTCTCTGTGAATCTCACAAAAACTTTCAAGAAAAATGAATGTGAATCTTTTTGTTTGAGGTAGTGAATATTGATATGTTACAGCTTTACTTTTGACTGGAAAACTCGGTTATAGCACTTGAATGGATTTGGAAAAGTATTTTTAATGAGAGCAACCAAACAGAAAATTGTATGTGACAGTTTACTCGAAAATTTGAAAACCCTTTAAATCTTAACCATTTGATAGTCGTTAAAAGTGTAAAAACTTATTATGCTTATCACCATCAGATTCTTATGATATGAAGTTTTGTTTCATACTCTTTTTGAAGATGCCCATCTTGAGTAAGAAGTTATTTGGCTCTAGTTCTATCTAGGTGCAATGAGATGAGACTAAGCATAACACAAAAGAAATAGCTTCATTAACTTTCTTCTTAGTATGTCATTGGCTTATGTATTAAAGTTGTGTATTTATTTTAACACAAGCAAAATAAAAGTTTAAATTGGCGAGCAAAAATTGAGTTTCTGGCCATGTCACTTATCAAAATTGGGGATTCCCTGTGAGGGCTAATATCATATCACTCCCTAACCTAAAAGAGGGGATATGCTGTAAATGTTCCTAGAACAGGATTTAATCCTTCCTTTTATCATCAACTTAAAATATCAGGAGTCGTTGCCCTTTCTAAAATAATGGAAAGTCTACCATTTCAAGAATGTTAATTGATGCTTTGGAATCCAATTTTCATCATCCAAATGCCTCTAGACCTAGTAGTAATCTGAGGTTAGACAGAATGTTGAAAATCTCTAATTTTACCTGGGCAACAGGAATCACTAATAGTCAGTTTACTAGGTAGATTTATTGTTAATGTTAGCAAAGTCTTTATAATTTAAAATTGACCCTTCCTCTCTTAAAAATAACAACAAAAAAATGATCTTCTTTTAATGACGCATACACATTTTATGGTATTGCAAATAGTCATCAAAGTTTTAAATAAATAATTATATAGGTTGTCTGTGCTTTGATTTCAGTAAAACAGATTACCAGTATCTATGAAAAAATTGTCTAGTCAGTAAGGGTAAGCTGAATTTTTTTTATACATTTTCTTAATTTTTATTTTGTATATAGTGCTTTACCCTTAAAAAAAACACTTTTATGTCATATCAATGCAATTTTTTTTCCTCTTAGCAAACTCCTGTGACTTTTGTTATTATTGACTTTGCTTAGAGAGAATCTTTAGATTAGACGAGTGCAAAAAGGACTGCTGACTTTTTTGTATAGGAAAACATTGCTCTTTCATTTGAGAATTGGTCTAGAAAGATGAAAATGATAATTCAAATATAACAAATGCAAATTTAGGGTGTTTTGATTTATATTATTAGGATTACTATCCTTTTCCTTTTGACCAGATTGCTTGAGCAGTCTTCAAAGCAATGAAAATTTACACGAAGGGAAATGAAATATTGTATAGGGTAACAGACGGTTTTAACTGAGTCACTTATAATCAAGTATGAGTGCGCTGCTTTTGGGTCACAAACATATTATTCTTTTTATTACAAACTGATAGATTATGAGAATGGATTGATCATAGTTTGAGACAAGGTTTTCATGAGTGATTGAAAATTTTGATATATCGTGTTGTTCTACAATGTAAAAATCTTTTCATGACATTCAGTGCACTTGATTGAAGATGTCTGAATGAAAAAAAAAAAAAACAGTCAAAAATACCTTTATATATATGTATAAATATGTAATTGTAGGAAACTTTTTCATCAGCTGTTCTATAATGTCCTCAATTGAACTTGGCACTATTTTAATACAATTCGTTTACAGATTTGAGCCAGTATATATATGGTGAAATGAAACATTTCTACAAGTATCATCTTAAAATTATATGTATAAGTTTATCAGGGTTGTAGATGAAATTAAAAAAAGGTGCTTTATACCTGCAACTTTTTTTTAAAGAGGTGTGGTGTTGAGTAATGCTGCAGGTCTAGACAGTTTCATCTTTTCTTATTTAACTAAAATTGCTTAGCCCTCTACCTTAAGTTTAAAAATGTCCATATACTATTACCTACAATATGATATGAATATACATTTTGAATACTTGGATTACTCTTAACATTTTGGTGCTAGAATGCTTGACTACCTGTATAAAATGATTTACATTTTGCTTAAAGATAGCAAGGGTTTTCCATAATATAAATAATGCAATATATCAGAAAAGTTTGAGATGAAGCACTTACAGTGTTTTTTTCCATGCAATGTACAGGATTGATGCAAAGGCAAATGAAATCTTAAAGTGCAGGTTCAGGCATTTATGAAGGAATAGATTTTTTGTGCTTTGGTCTTTTCCTTGAAAGTTTGAAGAAGAGTCAGGCGTACCGCTTAACATATCAACATTATGGACTAAGTCTTTTTCCTTATTAGTTGTTATAAAACAGTCTATTTCAAGGCTAAGGAAAAGATGAAAAATGAAAATGTTAAGGAAAGACTTTTTAAATTGAGTGCTGAGTCGAAATGCAAATATCTAGTTGTTTTGATGATGTATAGCAAAATAACTGTTTTTGTGAATTAAATCTCATGTATGTTACCATAATTAATTATTAAATATGGTTGGCAAGTCAAAATATTCTCTCCTGTGATAAAATATATTGATGCTTATATTGGACAGTATTTTGTGGCTTGCATCATTTTTTTCATGCAATTCTTTGGTCTGTTTATTCTTCTTGATTGTATTGTAGTTAATCACTTTGTGTCAGATAATTATAGCTATTAGTTGATATAGCATGAAATTTTTTGTCGCCCACAGTAAATGAATTGGGCTATCTTAATAATACTTTTTATAGTTTCCAGTTTTCAAAAGAAAATGGTCTTATGAAATAAAAGGCAAGTTTTTACAGTAAAAATGAAAACAAAAATTACTCTTAAAAAAAAATTATAAATCTGTTTTTTCTCATGCTTTGAGAAAGCCAAATGGTGTACATTGGTCTGAAATTGCTTGAGATGACAGCTCCTGAAGAAAAGCTGGCATTTCAAACTGTGCAAAAAATATCTTTGGCTTACAGAAATGTTTTGAAATAAATGGAGATGCGAAATGTGACAAAAAATTTCTCCAATCCCTTTCATGTACGCATATTTCAAATCCTCCTTATTCAAAGCTGTTATACAACTGCATGCAACTCAGCTTAAATATAAATTAGTGTCTCCATGTATATTTGTCTTTATGATAGCCCTCAATATCTCTGCAACTTGTCTACTGGCTACATTATACTTGGTTACAGAGAGTTGAAATAAAAGCTAAGGGATGAGGCTCGTGAAAGCCTAAGATCATGTAAATAACAATATCAATATTCAATTTAAATTTCAAACAATGGATAGAATTGTACATTGTCCTTAAGTGATGATTCATTGAACCTCGACAAAGATCTGAGATTAACACTTTATAGTGTGAGGTGAACATTGCTATGAAAAGGATGGATAACATTTGTCTTTTGATAAAACTTGTAACTTTACTTCCATGCCTTTCAAATTCTAATGATAATAATCAATAAAAGGATTTGGCATAAATCTATTATTTATGAAGTTAGTCTCTTGTGAGCAGTTTGAATGATTAAGGGTCTAAAGGTACTGTGGAAGCCTCAAGAAATTAAGTCTAATTATTCAAATTTTTCATAAACCGAATTTTATGAGAGGATAGTGTTTGGTTTTTTTTCTGTCTTTGTTAGAATCGGACTATAATTTCGAAGTATTCTCTTAATTTGAAATCGATACCACTCCACAATGCATTACAAAAGTACTTCATTAATCTCTCAAGCAGCAAGCGATGCTAATCAATGATTGATGCACTAAAAAAGAAGTGCCAGTAGCAACAGTGATACTGATAGCAACGTGGGGAAGAGAGAATTGCTGGTTTCAAACACAGTGCACATTCAGCCAATGAGTCATAGATTCAGTTATACCCCTTTTTTGTAAATGGAATCCTCTTAATACAAAATTAAAATTCTTTCACATACAGTTCGATTAATGAGTCCAGTGTGTAGACTGTATATCTATACATAAGGAATAATAAGTACTAAAAATCAAATATGTGATTGTGAATGGGTTTTCCAGGATAAATTGTATTTTTTTTTTTTTTTTGCTGAAGAGCCAAAGCGATACACGTAGTAAGTTTTTAAACAATTGTTCTTGGAATATGAAGTTTTTTAGGTGTATGGACAGAAATGATGGCTTGAATGCTTGAAATACTCAAGTCATTAGATGGCGATCCCTTACTTTTTTTTTTTAGGATATCAAACATGGGCCCATTTAACAGGCTAAGCTGATCAAGATTGAAAATAAAATAAAAAAAAAGGCCCCATATTCATCTAACAATATCAAATCAATTCTTTTATTTACTTATCCGACTCTTGATAGAATACCGTAAGGTGCGAAATAATTTTCTGTGTGATGAGACTATGTGTGTGTGTTGCCGACCTCCTCCATTCCTCTTTTTAAAATAAGGATTTGGGGAACCCTCGACCCCAAAGACTTGGGAACTGATTCTAAACATCGTTATCGTTTACCGTCTCTCAAAAGCCAAAATTTTTTCCATATGTAGACTAGAGCATGAGAGAGAGAGAGAGAGAGAGAGAGAGAGAGAGAGAGAGAGAGAGAGAGAGAGAGAGAGAGAGAGAGAGAGAGAGAGAGAGAGAGAGAGAGAGAGAGAGAGAGAACATGGAATATTCATGCAGACTTAACTTCTATCATGTCTACACCCACAATAGAGAAAAAAATTTAAAAAATCTTTTATCCTTTTTATTAAGTTCGAGATAGAATCAGTTAACTTTCAACTTTCAGGATTAAGAATTGCCCTCGTTAAAACTAATCTGTTTTTCACAATCTGTTATTGCTTTAGATAAAACCATTCATTATGCAGACTAACTTCATTCATGACTACACACAAAAGAAAGAGTTTAAAAGCTTTAAATCGTTTTTCTTTTGTGAGTCGATCATTTATGTTTTACCGAACACATGAGAAAGCTATTTTCGTTCTTAAGACAGCAATGAAAGGTTACGCAAATGAATTATAGTTTATACGACGTTTCCCTTTTCTCAACCGCAATTTCCAACGAGGTTCATGCATCGAAATAGCATCACATATAACCAACTGTGCTTGAAAAAAAAAGTGTGTGATTGGGGGAGGGGGGGGGGAGAGGAGAGAGGACGGGAAGAGTGATACCCATTTCTTTCTCAGAGAGTACATCGCGCCAATTTAGAATAATACTATGAAGGCTAAAAGAGGGCGGATGCAGTTTTCATTTTAATGACCAATAATTACAAAAACAATTTCCTACCATATTACAGTTATCATGTAATTCAAAGCAGCAGACCTGCCGAATACATTATATAAAACTTAATTCTCAAATTTTCTTTTAAATAAATAAAAAATAAAATTAGCATTTAAATAAATAACCGGAAATTTAAAGGCTAGACTGAAATAAAAAATCCGATTGCTGAAAATGTTTGCCTCAATAGAGAATAAAAAAAAAATGAGCTGCACTAGGCGTTAACTTTTCCACTCAACACAAAGAAAACAGAGAAATTAAATAAAGAAAACGCAAAGCAGACACCACATGTTTCGTCGGCTAAAATTTGGTTAACAATGAGCATGACAGTTATTGTTCGAAGGATGTGAAAAGCATGACAAACTGTTGGAGAAGTAATACAAGCAAAATCAAATAATACAAAAACCAAACCAAACCAAAAACAAAACAAAACCGTAACGCAAAGAAAACGCCAGGTCACAAATTCTTTGAAAGACATGCATGTCGAAAAGGACTATCAACACTACGACCTTTCACTCCACGTCATTTGTGTGAACTTGACGCCCGTAAGAAAACAATATTCCCATTTTCTCCCCTTAAAAACATCGACTTTTTTTATTAAGAGCTAAAGAGATTGATCAGATTTTCCCGGTATTTGTGAAGTTCTTTTTTCGTGCGATTCTTGTAGGCGCGTGACGCATATTTTCTTTAAAGGATCTTTGTTTTGGTAGCCACGAATGCGACTCTTTTTCCTCCCTTTAAAAATATGAACCAAGAAAAAAAAAGACTTCAGAAAGTTGCTGTGCAGAGGTCAAGGGCCTAAAATTTATAACGTCAGAAATAAACAAAACATTTCGTACGGTAAACGGATTAGAGTGGCAGCTTTCTTCTGTACCGAGCACGGAAAGGTCACAGGGTGCACCCGCTTACGCTGTCTCGTGTTTCCCCTCCCTCTCTCTCTCTCTGTGCCCATCTGTTTCTGTCTGTCTGTCTCTCTCTCTCTCTCTCTCTCTCTCTCTCTCTCTCTCTCTCTCTCTCTCTCTCTCTCTCTCTCTCTCTCTCTCTCTCTCTCTCTCTCTCTCTCTCTCTCTCTCTCTCTCTCTCTCTCTTTCTTTCTGTCATTCTGGTTTTGTTTCTGTATCTGCCCCCTACCCCGCGTTTTTTCCCCTCGCTTTCTCTACCCCCCCCCCCCGTCGTCTCTCTCTCTCTCTCTCTCTCTCTCTCTCTCTCTCTCTCTCTCTCTCTCTCTCTCCCAAATAAGATCCACAGCGAATATTTCTTTTTTTTTTCTTTTTATAAAATGTTTTTAAATGGTTATAAGACGTTAAAAATGAGAAAATAAAACCAACGTTTTGTATAGCACTTTCCGACATATGCTAATGTGCTCATAGCGTTTTTTATGGATTTCCCGACAGACCACTTCTAACTAATATACTTTTCTGAACCCCAAGAGGCGCAGCACCCTAAGTGTCTTTTTAATTCTTAAACAGGGACTCAAGTTAAAAAATATAATACCTGTGAACTAGTTACCTGTTAAAACCACTTTAAGAACAAACTTTATTTGAAATATCATAGTATTCTTACCCTATGCGACGTAGCTGAAGCAGAAAAGGCAGCATACATCTATATTTTCTTTCCAATCTAACAAGTTTGATGGTTTAGAAATGACGCAGCATTACATCAATGTAGTTTTTTATGTTACAAAACCTGCTAAAATTAAATATGATATTACCTTAGATAAACATGATCTTGTGGTCATAGTACGACTTCCTGAAAAGATTAAAATCATTTTTTTTCTTCTTAAACCTTGAAAGATTTTTAATTTTAGTCTGATCTTATCTGAAGATAAGACTGTGTGTTCAATTCAATACTACTGTGCTTTCTACGGAAATTAATGTTCTTTTTAAAAAAAAAATGTGGAAAAGCTTTTGTAACTTTTTTTTTTTTTTTGTAGCTTTTTCATTTCTCAGTTTTTCAGCGAAGGCCTAGAAAATGAAAATAGGCGTTACTAAATTTAAACTTAGTACGAAGCCCAATTTTTGTGTGTGTTTGCGTGGGTGCCCTAACTGCAAAATCAATTTCATCATGTAGGCTCTCTTATTTTCTTTCGACGGCAAGAACTACGCATACACCGAAGAAAATGATTATATCGATACCGCAGAAGTTGTCTTGCTCTTTTCTACACCAAGAAAAAATAATCGTTGTTTATGTGAATTTTATTTAAATATGTGCCTATCAATCTATATCTGACCCTGAAATAACATGCATGGTAATATTTGAACTTTTTTTCCCGGCTATTCTGTGGAAAACAAAATCTATACTTTCTTGATTTAATTAAAGATATTTTCAACCTCTTAGAAGGTTACGTATTCTCGCAATAATGATTAAAAGTGGACTCATAAGTGCCCATCTATAAACAGAATTGGATTTTACAAAAAATATATAACTATTCTCACTGTTTACGCGATGTATATATATATATATATATATATATATATATATATATATATATATATATATATATATATAGGCCTATATACACATGTATATATGACTTATAAAAGATTGACAGATCATGCGTATTAATTACTCAACTATATTGTGCTATTCTTCTACAGTTACAACCTAATGGGGCTGAATCAATCAATACCAGTAATGGCGCTGGAGCTTAATGTCCCCCCCCCCCCCCCCTCCCCCAACCCCCTTCAAACAACTAGTAAATATTTTTTCTTTTTAAATAATCGTTTGTCTGTTGCTTTAGAACAAGGCAAATTAAGACGATACCTTTCGATTCTAAACCATTGTTAATAGACCGGTATTAAAAGACGATTATGAAATTTACGATATAGATCTACATGTACTTTTGCTCAAACAGACAGGTGAATTTTCGACTGTCCAAGAATTGTTACATTTTATTGAAAGCGACCATGGTACTCTATCATTTGAATTCATAAAAAAATTATAGGACAAGAAAGGAACTGTAAACACGTGACACGACTAATAATCGATCTTCAGGGCCGATGGAAGCTCTAAAATATTTAACATATCCAATAAGCTTTTATCAGAGCCTCTTATACAGGCGACAGTAAAGGTTTACTTAGACCATACAATCGTTACCCTTACATTTAGAAAAAAATACAAATATTGCTGCAATATGAAAATAGAAACCTTTGTGACCTGGAATCTATATTCTAATCATTTGAAACAGAAAGTGTTTTTCAAGGTCTTGTGCAAATACTACAAGAATATGAACACCTAATCTTTACATAAAGGGCCGGACTCACAATAGCAGCAGCAGCAACAACAACACCAAAAAAGAAAGAATGAGCGAAAAACAAAGAAATCTATTGTATATGGAATTGAACTTCAGATGGACAAAACATTATGTCAGCAAAATTTCTGTTACATGATGACGTGGTAATTCTTTGCATTACAAGCGAAAATAAAAGCGTTTTCACGATGCCTCTTTTTCTCATAGGTGTTGCGAAATATAGACTGATCCTTATGTAGCATAAGGAATTAAAAAAAAAAAAAAAAAAAAAAGCGTGTGAAAGATTAAACATTGCTCAAGGTTTCCTAGCCTAATGTAATAAAATAGGGATTTTCAGAAATTTATTCCTCAGTCATCTCTTTTTTTTTCGATCGACCGGTTTTCCAATTTGTAAAGAGATTATTCCAAGAGCTTCTAATGAGTCCTTTACTTTTCTCTAATGAACTACCTTTTTCTCTCTAATTTTTATTATTTCATTGTCTTCGAGCGGCATGCGTAGTAGATCTTGACTTTTAAAAATCCAATATTAACCAGGGCCTAAACATCTTTGATGGGAAAAAAGAAAGAAAGACAAAAAAAAAAAAAAAAAAAAAAAAAGAATCAACAAATAAACAAACAAAACAAATAAATAAATTAATTAACCCCTCCCCCCCCAAAAAAAAAAAAACCAAAACAAAACGAAAAACAAACACAGAGACACACACAAAACATCACCACCACCACCACAAACAACAAATGGTTTGTTTATAAATTTGAATTTAGAATCCAGTTAGAATCTGTTACATAATTACTACATATTGGCCGATCCGATTTCCCAATTTCATCCAATGATATTGTTCTGTTTCATTCTCTGCACTCCAGTCAATAACTAGGCGCTTCAACATGATGAAAGTCAAGAGCAGTAGCTAGCAGTATTCAATGTTAGACTTAGATCTAGACTCTAGATTTTGTCGCAAAATAGAAATAACCTACAAAAATTAAATGTATCCAGGTTGATCCTTACAAAAACTTTTCAAAATGTGGTCCTAATGTTGCATCTGTGAAATATTTAGTTATATAAGATTTTGAGGTCTTTTGTTGAAGTTGATTCATAATGGACTCCATTTCTTTCATCATGTAAGCTTAGATACCGTATCTTATGTCACGTCGGATCAGTGGATAAATCAATCCTAAAAATAATTCTGTCCAGGGAGAATCGAATTTCGTCAAAAATATGCTGAGCTGTTTTAAATCTTTGCTTATTTTAATCTCTGGTGCGGATCAATAGGTGACCGAAGCACCGTTGCTTGTTTTTCAATACTTGGTCGTACTAGATTAAGTAAGATTCCAAATAAGAATTCTCATCCATTCGAAGAAATGTATGGATAAGGCAACAACTCACGAAGAAGATTCGTATGCCGTAGCTACTCGCTTTTCAACAACCAACCTTTTGACCATATTGTCCTTTTTCTTTTTGAAGAAAGCATAACATAAACTGCCAACAAATCGTCGGTATTCATGTTTTCCACCATGACAGTTGTTTTGCTGTGTATTTACTTGCGTAGTGTGGATACACATCTAGCTCAAACAAATCTATGGATCAGCTTGTAGGTGTGTAGCAGACTTTACACACGACAATCCTTTCTGCTCCGAGTACCCTTCACCGCTCAGATTAGTCAGAAGCTCTGACATCACGCCTAATGGTCAGAGGTGTCTAATGTGGGATAGTCAGATAACTCTATACCTTTCAATTCTATTCAAAGATGATTTTAAATTCTTTAGTTAAAGGCTATTAATTCCCACAAAAAGTACCTAAAGGTGCACTGCCTTGCTGGAGTTCATAACTGTGTAGTTAAAAAAAACCCTACAGAATAATGAAGGCTTATAAAGATCTATAAATTAATTTGAACTTAACAGAAAATCAGCTGAATATTCTGATTGTTTCTAGCTTGAGGAAATTTTATCATGCAGAAGCATTTGCATCATTCCCAATGCTCAGAGGTTTCTAAATTCAAGCCGGGCAAAAAGCTTATGAAAGGGGCAATTTTTTTATATTATTTAAATTGATTCCTATGCCATAATTATATGGGATTGCACAGGACAATTTTATGATTTGTAGTCAAATAAATGTTTTTGACAAACTTTAAAGTGGTAGAGATTTGGTTAGTAGACGGATAAATAATTAATAAGCAATATAGAGGTAAGAAAAAGAAAGATTTAGAAATATATCGAACCAATTTATTTTAATAGGTAGAAAAATATAAAATAACAACAACATCAACAACAAACAAACAAACAAAGAGATGGCTAGAAAAATAGGCGCTCATAAAAAGAACAGATATAGAAGAAGAAGAAGAAGAAGAAGAAGAAGAAGAAGAAGAAGAAGAAGAAGAAGAAGAAGAAGAAGAAGAAGAAGAAGAAGAAGAAGAAGAAGAAGAAGAGAAAGAAGAAAAAGAAGAAGAAGAAGAGGAAGAGAGAGAGAGAGAGAGAGAGAGAGAGAGAGAGAGAGAGAGAGAGAGAGAGAGAGAGAGAGAGAGAGAGAGAGAGAGAGAGAGAGAGAAATAGAGAAACATATACATCTGATTGGGAAAAAAGTCGAAAAAAAAAAAAAAAAAAACCATTAGGCCATTTGCCATTCTATTTACTAAAACTCCAGATAGATCCAGTTATTCCATAACTTTTTGCTGATTTTTTTTTTTATTTTTAACTTCCTCACTGGCTCTTTCAGTTTATCTCCCAAAATAGAGCACCTTCAACTAGATGTAGAGATAACTCTATGGAGGACACAGCTTCACTGTTTAAAAGCATTCAAACCTTGTCGGGTTCCATTGAACTTTTCTCTCAAAGAGTTTCCATGCACTCTCAGAGTGAGATCTTTACGAACCTCAATTTTCCGTTCTCCAAACACTGCACTCTTTGTCCGTCAACAGCTGCAGCAGACCTTTCATTCCAGAGAGTGCGCATTGACATCTATTGAGCAGTGCAAGACGTGATTGTGTGGAGGCAGGGTTACGATTTACCAGGAGTTCTGTGAACTGCAGGTAGACACTACATTAGTTCTAATGTGACGAATACACACTGTAAGCGAACCCTTTTGCCACGACAAGACTCGCTTTTCACAAGACCGTAAATACGAGGGGAAAAATATTTTCTAGTAAGAAATTTTGTTTCTTTATGACATATTCGAATGCTTCAGTTGGATCACCGCTGAAAATGGCAGAAATTTTCACTTTAATTTCATATCACGAATTTTTTTTGGATTCCGTAAAAACTGATACAATTTTGAAAGTCCATACTGATTTCAAATAATGATAGAATCAAGTTTTTAAAGCCGAACTCAAGATTGTCACCCTTTACCTTTTCCTTTGATTGACATATTAATCACTGACCGCTGATCCGCTTTCCTAGATTTCAAAAGTAAAAAAAAAGGTTTGCTTTACATTTCAACTAGATCTATCTGCTTGACTGAAAATGTTCTATACCAATCGCTATTGTTTTCACTGTCGTGGTATTTAACGAACTCCAGTTTGATCTCGACCTTATTTTAATCGTTTATTATCCATGATCCAAAGAGTGAAATGTCCCTGACTGTGTCTCAGTGGAATATGAAGTCTTTTACACAAATACCTAAGACCTTTTATCAAGCTTGACATCAAAATATCTTCATGTACATTGGTTTTTGTATCCGAATTGAAGAATACCAATGTTTTCTTTTTGTTTTCTTTTTTTTTTTTTTTGAGCTATGGTATCTGATTTATAATTATAACAGCAATTTTCTGTGAGAGTCGTCATATCATCGTAAATTCCTCATATTCTAAATTGTTGTTGATTGGATAATGCGGCAAAAATGAAGTTCTTTAGAAGGCCTATCTTAATATCCTTTAAAAAGATGCAAAAAGTCTATTTTTAACCGAAAAACGAAGACTGCGCTATTTTTGGCACCGTCCCAAAAGTTCGGTCATGGTTTTTGAACTTTAGTTTTTCATGCAAAAAAAAATGCTTCGCTTGGTATCTGTATCGATTTCTACCATGATATTATTTATATTATTCGTAGTCATAACTTCTTTGTATTTGCCTCATAGAGCTATGCCATTGTGGGAAGAAAAGGCAAACAATCCAACCTGCTCGCCTTACCTCTGAGATTTTCATTTCGGGTTTCAACGATGAAAAAGTAACATGAGCGTAGGTCTATAACAATTAGTTCGGCACATAAAAAAAAGGAAAGAGAGAGAGAGAGAGAGAGAGAGAGAGAGAGAGAGAGAGAGAGAGAGAGAGAGAGAGAGAGAGAGAGAGAGAGAGAGAGAGAGAGAGAGAGAGAAACTACGATCGCCAACCTATTCTGATCATCTTTCTCAAGAAGTGACGCAAATGCCAGACATTTCAAAATTGCAGCTTATTCCTTACTCTGCCCCAATAGGAAAAGGAAAAAAAAAATCTGGATTAAAAAAAAACAAAAAACAGCGGTCGTTTCACGTCAAACATTTGGATAGTGCTGCAGAAAGAGAGGGAAAAGTAAATTATAGTTTATTTAGTCCATGGGAAAGGGGCTCAGAACTAATGGTGGAAAACGACTTTTTCTTCTTCTTCTTCTTCTTCTTCTTCTTCTTCTTCTTCTTCTTCTTCTTCTTCTTCTTCTTTTTTTTCTTCTTTTTCTTCTTCTTCTTCTTCTTCTTCTTCTTCTTCTTCTTCTTCTTCTTCTTCTTCTTCTTCTTCTTCTTCTTCTTCTTCTTCTTCTTCTTCTTCTTCTTCTTCTTCTTCTTCTTCTTCTTCTTCTTCTTCTTCTTCTTCTTCTTCTTCTTCTTCTTCTTCTTCTCTCTCTCTTTCGATCTCTTTCTATCTCTCTGTCTTTCTCCTTTTTTCTTTAGTCTGACTGTCTCTCTGTATGTCTATCTGTCTCTATCTGTCTGTCTGTCTGTCTGTTTGTCTGTCTCTCTGTCTCTCTGTGTCTCTCTCTGTGTCTCTCTCTGTGTCTCTCTCTGTGTCTCTCTCTCTGTCTGTCTGTTTGTCTGTCTGTCTGTCTGTCTGTCTGTCTGTCCCTCTCTCTCTGTCTCTCTGTCTCTGTCTCTGTCTCTCTCTCTCTCTCTCTCTCTCTCTCTCTCTCTCTCTCTCTCTCTCTCTCTCTTAAATTCTATTGACTTTGAGCAGTAAATGTTTTACACGTCCACGTCATCAGTGCCAGTGTGATAATAGATAGTCTCGGTAAAGCCCGTCGACAAAAAGGAATCTCAAGCCTTTTCTGCTTATGAAACAAGTCCCCATTAAGATGAGGTCTCAAATTCATCCTCTAAGAGCTTGCGGTGATTCGCGGGGGGTGTGTGTGTATGTGTGTGGGGGGTTTCGTTTTACCCACATATTCATTGGTTGGGAGAGTTTGATCCTCACTTTTATCTAGACCAAGAATAATAATTAGAGATAAGAAGAAGAAGAAGAAGAAGAAGAAGAAGAAGAAGAAGAAGAAGAAGAAGAAGAAGAAGAAGAAGAAGAAGAAGAAGAAGAAGAAGAAGAAGAAGAAGAAGAAGAAGAAGAAGAAGAAGAAGAAGAAGAAGAAAAAGAAGAAGAAAGAAATAATGAAAGAAGGAGGAGGAGGAGGGAAGGAGAAAGCTTGAAGAATAGTAAAAAGGGACAAAAAAGTTGATTATAATGACAACGACGTAAAGTAACACAATAACAAGAAAACAACGATAATAATCACAACAACAACAGCAACAACAACAACAACAACAACAACTACGACAACAACGACGACAACGATAATGATCTTTAACATTTTCACCTAAGGGAGAACCTAATGTTAAAAACCTGCAAAAGTACCCATAATACAGAAATGAAATAATCTTTATGGTCGAATTTTAATTAAGTAATAACGGATTTTACTGGAAGGAAATGAGCAGGCCAAACATCTCCACCGTTTTATGATAATCGTCGTGTTTGCCATTCCTGTGGTTATCAGGATTTTCTTGATTGTTAGCATTGGTTTTCAAACTTTGGGTCCTGGCGATCATAAAGCAAACACTGAATGGGATAGGTTGACGTTTATAAAATGGTTCTATTTGTTTTATTTGGAGAAATTGATGTAAAATAAGATTAAAAGAGAGAGGGAGGAATATATACAGATAGATAGATAGATAGATAGAGAGAGAGAGAGAGAGAGAGAGAGAGAGAGAGAGAGTGAGAAAGAGAGTGAGAGAAAGAGGGAGAGAGATAGGGAAGGAGAAAGAGAGAGAGAGAAAGAGAGAGAGAGAGAGAGAGAGAGAGAGAGAGAGAGAGAGAGAGAGAGAGAGAGAGCCTAAAGATAGAGACAGAGAGATTGAGAGTCAGAGAAGCAGCTGAAAAGCAGAGACAGTACAATTTTGGCTCGCATTCCAAATTTATCGCTTTGATCTGTTGATCTGCTGAGATAAGAACTGAAGTGAAATACATCTTGCAGATGCTTTGTCATGACAACCTGCAACTTATTCTTTATTTGTTCATTATTTTCCAAGGAAATAATATTTCATTCAACTGTTAATGAACATTTTACAATATTCAAAATAGACGAAGAATATATTTTTTATCAGAGCATCCTTTCACCAGCATTTCGGTTAAATTAATACAATATTATCGAAGATTAATCCATGCATTTCACATTAAAACATCTAATACATAATTTTTAATTCAATTATAAACAAGACCAGTTTGGATAATAAAATGCTGATCCTAAAAAGCTGTTTTCATCTCATATCATCATATTGACTGGGCGTTATCAATGGGAATTAAAAAGAAAACTGAACCACTAAATCCCAATTATAAACTGATGTTCGTTGTAAATTGGTTTCAAATTTAAAAAAATAAAAATAAAAAAACCACGGTCCCGAAGCAAGAGTTAGCATTTTAGTTTCACTATTACATCGCGCACTGAGGTACCTGATCTAAGCAAAAGCAGTGACGTTAATAATGATAAGAGGCCCATAAATAACAGACTCGATGAAAAAAAAAAAAAACAAAAAAACAAAAAAAAAAAAAAAAAAAAAAAAGTAATAAAAAAAAGAAGCCGAAATAGGCACAGAAATATCTGGCTAGCTATAAACTGGTGCTTCGAAGAATCCTGTGACTGGCTTTAATTGTTGGATCGATATAGCTCATAGGATCTAACAATGTAACATGATTCTTTGAATTTTCATCCTCTTATGATCATTAAAGTTATCATTAATTTTAGTCTGAAGTTTTTTGTTTTCTTCTTACGAACTTTTATTATTGATCTAGATCTTGAAGAGACGATCAAACTTTCATATTAGAATCTAAACTTAAGTAAGATTGAGTTTTTTTTTTTTTTTTATTTTTCCTTTGAATGTACTCGTTTTGCTGCTTGTTAACTGTAATGACCTAGGGAGCTCCTCCGGTACCTCTGAAGTTATGTCATGATCATCTTCATGTTGTGACCATGAAAAATCCCTTCCAAGTTTGACCCACAACACCCTGAGTGAGTGAATTTGAGAACTCAAACTGTTCAGTTCCTCCTTGTTTGAAGGGGGGTCTGTTATATAAACAGTGCTGAAAGGACCAACACAGTACTTGTTGTTGGCAAATCTGCATCGAATTCGAAACGATCGACATCCCACTGGCAGAAAACAAAGCACTGGTAACTGGTATGTGAGGAATGTTTGCTGTTTAAAACTGAAGGATGTCGGGTTTAAGCAGGCATTTAACTGTGATGTGAGAGACAGAGAGAGAGTGAGAGACAGAGAAAGAGAGAGGCAGAGAGACAGAGAGAGGATAAGAAAGTCAGAGAGAGGGAGAGACAGAGAGAGAGAGGAGGGAGGGAGATATAGAGAGGCAGAGAAAGAAAGAAAGAAAGAGAGAAAGTAAGAGAGGGGGGGGGGACAGACAAATAGACAGACAGAGAGAAAATAATACAGATAGAAAACAACGTTCGCCACTTTTAGCCCTCAACCCCATTCCCATGGACAAAATAAACAGCGACTCACCTTTTTCCGTCTCTTTCTGGGGCACAATCCAAATGTTTGACGTAAAGCGATTCGCTGTACTTTGGTCCAGATTTTTATTTTCCTTCTCTCATTGCGGCAAAGTAAGGACATAGCCGCAATTCTGAAATGTCTGGCATTTGCGTCACGTCATGAGGAAGATGATCGAAGTTGGTGGGCGATCTTGATTTCTGTCCCTCTTTTTTGTATTTTATTTTTTATGTACCGAACTAATAAGTGTAGAGCAAAGTTCATGTTACCTGTTTTATCGCTAAAATGCGGAAATGAAGATCGCGGTTGACTTTCAGCTTTAATGTTCATGCTTTTTTTCTTTCTCTTTTTCTTTTTGGATTATCTTTGCTTGAATCAAATGTCAGAGCTCTAAGTGATAAATACGAACAAGCTACGATTTCGAATAAATATCCACAGACAATATAAATACTATTATCGTGTGACTCGATACCGATACGATGCTGAACATTTCTTGCAGAGAAATCTAATCGGAAAAAAAAATTATGACCGGACTTTTGGGATGGAGCATCGTCATCGTTTTTCGGTAATGATACAAGTTAGTTCTTACATATTGGTCATAGCACTGTTGAAAAAATATTGCGTAGACTTTATAAAGAATCCTATACTAGTTTTATGCGGTAGTAATAGATCATCACGAAAGTATTATCCAATTCACAGCAATCCATCATGAGACGAATTTACGAGGAGGAAGCTATCCCGAAAGCAAACATGTAGACATAAAGATCCCAGAGAAGTTTCTCTTACAGGCATCATCTACCACAGCTTAAAAAAAAAACAACTCGCTGCTATTCAACTCAGATTCAAGACAATTTTTTTTCTTTAATGAGGAGCATGGTTAACGTTCCAGATATGTATATTGAGGAATCATAAAAGTCCGAAAAAAAAAAAATAGCGTCAATAAAAGTCTATACTTAGGATAATAAACGATGACCTAATGGTGAGACAGAGTCTAAGTTTCTTAAATTTAAAAATAATATGACAGCGATTTGTTGAGAACACTTTAAGGGAGACGGGTAGTTGTAATATAGAGCAAACTTAGGTTCGGAATCTAGCGAAGCAGATCAAAGAGCAAAGTCCATGTTGATGAAGGGGTAGGAAGATGAGCGGCAATCGTGAATAGATCTGGAAAACTAGCATGACAATTTCAAATTAATATAGGCTCCAAATAAACGTTACTCTATTCATTGAGGATTCCCAACTTTTCTTTGCATGAAATTTTAGGACAGAACGCACATCTTTAGCGATCATCCACTAAAACATTCGAAGTTCCACATGCAAAACTGGATTCTAGAATATGATAATTTTTTTTTGGGCCAAACATCACAGTCTTGTAAAAAAACGAACCATTCCGATGTTCTTACATTAGAGGCATTAGTTTTCATTTACTGCGTTTCACCCCTTCCGACCCATAGAGGCAAATAGACATGGAGTGAATGCCACTTGTTCGGCCAGTGTGGCGCTGGAGTGCAGGCAGCATTTTGTCAATGAGTAGCCGATACAAGCAGTGAGTGAATAAAGCTTTATGACTACCTCATATAAAGTTAACCATGGCAGTAGGGTTGACAAAGAAAAAAAAAGAGGGCCATACATCAATATTGGAAGATGAATAGATTTTACTTTCGGTTTATCACGGTACCGAAATGGTTACGTTGCTAGCATGCAGGGTACGTCTTCTCGTTTTGGAATCTCTCTCTCTGGTCTCAGTTTAAGATTAGTAAAGAATTACCACGCTCTTAGTTAACAGTGTGACAAAATATAGAGCGATGAAAAATAAAATTAAATATGTATTTTGCGCTTTTATTGGCTCATACAAAGTAGAAATTATGTTTAATTCTATTTTTTACTGTTCATTTTTTCGTCTCTAATTCCGTTCTTTCTGCATTTCGTCCCACAGTAATCTAAATTGCTCATTAGTTCTTAACTTAATTTTAAACCTTTCTTTTCTGACATACTCTTTAGATACTGTAAAATAGATTAATAAGCTTATTCTGTAATATGCACATCTATTTATAGATTGTTGAACATTCATCATCATGTAGGTTAGAACAAAGGAGCATCTGTGAATTCCCACAGGGCTTTGCACCTGCAGGCACTTTTTGCGACAATTTTTAACCTTGGATTAAGCGTTTAAAGGACCTTTAAATAGATAATGAAAGTACAGAATTAACTGATTTTTCTATGTTATACTCTAAGGGATGTACTTTTGATACTCTCTGGACTCTGAGAACGATTTAGATCTATCATGTAGATTCTGGATCTTGTCTCGAAACAGACAGAGATAAATATCTTTAAAAAAAAAGTTGGACTTACAGAATATAAAACCCTAGACAGAATGCTACCATTTTGCTTTTTCTTCAAATAAAAAAATCAAAGAACTTACATATCGAGGTCTTCTGTTAATTTTAATTTCAAAATTACAACTCCTGCGTGACAGGTTATCCCTTTCTTTCATCCCGTCTAAAAAGTGGATAAAAATTAATGTTCAATCGGTCGAGCCAGCAGTTCACCAAATTTCCGTTAAATCTTAAACCCGTTTTTACACTTACTTTGAACTGTTCAAAAGATATTGACGTGGAAAGTGTAAAACGCTTCCAGTGAATATTGAAAAGAGAGTTCAGTGATTGGAGAATCGAAAACTGAGGCACCTAAAGATCTTTTTCTATGTTTTTCCTTTCTTTCATCTTGCCAGAAAAATGGATAAACATTTTTCTTGTTTCTGTTAGGCCAGGGCAAAGCTTAAATATAATGGGTGCGCAGGACTAGGGTTAAACCTGTTTTTACACTTGCCTTGAGAATTAGCGTGAAAGGTCTCCTGTAAATATTGAGCAAAGAGCTCAGTGATTGGAGAACGGAAAATTAAGGGACTTAAAAATCTCACTCTAAGAGTGCGATGGTTTTATTCAGTTTGGGATCTTTGTGATGAAAAAAAAAATTCGATGGAACCCCACAAGGTTTGAGTTTGATAAACTAGGAGCTACCCACACTGATCTCTAAATCTAAAGGAGGATAGATTATTTTGAAGATTAAAGTGACAAGTTTAATTGAAAAAAATAGTCACAAAATCATTCAAGAATAACGTGGAGCTTGAAGAAATAAAAAAAAAAAATGCCCTAATACTTTCTTTCAGTATTTTTTTTCTTTTCCTGATGGGATGTCTATGTATGTTTCTCTGTTTCTCTCTCTCTCTCTAACTCACATTTTTATCTCTTTGTTTATTCCTTATTCTCTCTGCCATCCTCTGTCTGCTTGTATCCATGGCTTTTGATTTCCATCCAGCCCAAGCATCTCTCCGTTTCTTTTCTCATGTTTTCTGATGTGTCTATGTCATTATCGATAAATATGTCTTAAGCCATCCACTTTATTACTTATCAATCTATTTAAAGGCCTATTTTTCCTTCTATTGCTCCCTCCTCCCATCTCCATCCCCACATCTTTCTCTCTCTTTATATTTTTTACCTCTCTTTACCTATCTAACTCTTTTTCTCTTTAACACTGCATCTTTCTGAATATTGTTCCACCTATCAATCATTCTATACCGATCTATCGTTTATTACTACACAAATATGTCAATCTTTTCATCTTCCTGTCTAAACAAACCACCGCCACTTAAAGCTTGTCCAAAGATTTTTTTTTGTCAACACATTAATTATTAACTTTTCTCTAGAATCGATACATGACAGGTAAGGAAGAAAACAAAACCAAGTAAACCCAAAGCACGAGTTAAGCTAAACAAAGTTCATTATTTTATTACGTGGTATTAGATTCTCACAACCAGATGATTCTTTAATGTGCATATCAAATTTCAGCGAACGTCTCATAGGGTAGAGCTGAAAAGATAGAATTTACAAACACAGACTTTTCGACCAAATTGCTGAGTTTTGGACCGGTGATAAGATTTCAGCATAATTAAAGGCGAAAAGTGTCATCACGATTTCCGACCCTCTTTAAAAGGTAAAAAAAATTAAGATAATAAAGTAATTTCTTGTTTATTTTATTTTATTATTTTTTTTAATTTAACTATAAATCGGCAACTTACAAAGTTTCCAGTTGATAACAAATTATAAACTATTATATCACTTCTGTTAGTGAGTGAATTTGTTGTTTTTGAGCTCTTGCTATCTTTGTTATGGCTGTTGCTTTTGCTTTGTTGTTGTTCTTCTCCTCTTCCTTCTCCTCCACAACACTTCAGTTTTTTCTTCTAATCACTGGGTCATAGTTGGTCTGGCTCCGAATACAGAGGGCATAAGTGACACCTCGCAGAATGCATAAGTTACCAGATGGCTCCCTCCTCCTCCCTTTCCCACTCCTCCCCTTTTTCCCATTAAGAAAAAAAAACAACAAAGAAAAACAAGGAACACATTGAAATCGTCTTTCCTCTACACATACCATTCCCCACAGTTTTCTATCGTCCAATTTCACGTATACAATAAAATCAAACACTTACACATGCACAACAATTTTGACAACAGGCGTGATATCTTTGAGTTAATCATTTTTATTGTTGACATCATTAATATAAAAGAACGATGTCAGTAAATTAAAAAAAAAATAATGCCCAATCATATCATAGCATAAATTTCATTAAAGAGATGGACACAGTCTTACTGCATTTATTAAGAAACTATAACACCTAGATGACTTTACTTAGAGGTTAGACTTAAGCCTTTATCACATTTGACGCACGACAAATTATTCGCGGTGAAAATACATCGATGAAAAAACCTGTGACTCGCCATAAAACAAAGAGGATTATTGAATTAAGGTAAGTATATCATGAAATTTTCTCTAGACGCGCTGACAGCGTTGGGCTTATAAATGAAGCGTAAAAAGCAATTATGATTGGCTGATATGATCTCATGCCCGTGCACTTACGAGTAAGATAACATTAATTAAACATTATGCCAGTGTGAATTTTAACCTTTGAACTTTGTGTTTTTCGTGGGTATCGACGTTCCCGCAAAAAGGCTCTGTGATAGTCAGGTTGAAAGGACTCTGTGATAGTCAGGTTGAAAGGACTCTGTGATAGTCAGGTAGAAAGGACTCTGTGACAAAAAAGATTCGGGGTTGGTTTAATTCAATGGAAAAAATCGTTTCAATCATTTTACACGTTTAAAGCTATATTGGAAGATGATTATCTCAAATAGATTGGCTTTGCTTTGTGATTAATGTACACTGTTGTAGAATATTGGATACAGTAGACCATTATATCCGTGTTTTGACATTCTACTAGTCCGGTGTCAAAAAAAAACAGGAGAGGCAGCCTTTGAGTTGTACATTCCTTTTTAAAAAATACTTCGACCTTAACATTTTCTCAGACCACCAATTTCGAGTAAGAACCCGTATACACATTTGGTGTATTTAAATTAAAAAAAAATACATCAATTCACTTAAAACTTGATCTAACTCACATTATCTGTTATTTACTCGGGCCTAAAGGAAAATCACTGGTCAACAGAGAATATTTATAGCTTGGCTCATTGATTGCCAATTTAATGTAGCCCGTCAATTTACAGCTCTTTTAACTATCAAAAATGCAAGCATCAGGCCCAATGAACAGGTGTTTAGTTACGTAAAACATCCCACATTTAAGCCGACCGTGAAACAGTATATAAAGGAGTTTATTTCGCATCTAGATGCACTGTACATATTTATAAGCCAAATTATTCCTCGGTTATATAAAATACTATGAGGTTCATTTCTTAAAAAGCCGGAATTATTCATGAGCTTTGAGTATTTTTTTATGTAACCTATAACCTATATAATTATATTGTGTGAATAAAGTAGGTCTTGATAGACATCTCAGTAAAATCGATAGTGACAATTCAGCCATATGCACACTATATTACTGCAAAAAATATGCTCCCGAAAAAAAACCAGCGGGCAACTTACAGTCTTTATGAGGATGTGAATGGCGCAGCTGTTACCGACTACAGACTATGGCTGATATATGGGTGTGTTGGAGGGGCGGGGGTGAGGCGTTTCATGTTTCATGTTCGAACCTTTGCCAGGGATATCTTGATGGTGATGGATCGGATCTCATTTAACCAACCGCCGACTTGACACTTAAAATGAGGCTCTAAGTTTACATAACTCTTTGTATAATTTACCAAAAAGAAAACTTGGTTGAAAATAAACTATGACTGAGTGTGTGTCCAAAAAAAAAAAAGAATTATAAAATATTAGGGCTTTAGATGGACACCACATGTAAAGGAAGATCTCTTCTGACTTGTGCGGGATGTTTTCATAAATTGGTCTTTAACAGTGCAAGTGGGTATTAAGGGAACTGGACTGACAGAGAGAAGAGACCATAAACTCGACTCCGTGACAACAGTGATGCAAAGCTGTAATTGTCTATATATGGGCTGGGATTTCTTTACTGACTCTTCTTTCTATGTCTCTATCACTAAAATTAAATGGAATTTATCAAAATCCAGTATTTTCAGAATCGATTTGAGATGAGGCATTATGGTTAAGTCATAAACGCGTGCACAAATCTGTAACCATTTTTTTGATGATGTACCGGCCTGTAACAAAGGTTCACAGTTTTGGGCAGAGGATGAATTGTGTGTAATGCAATGACAAGGATATAATAAAAAGTATAATTCTAGGGCAAACCAAAAAACATTTTTTCTTCCTTTAATGCATATTTGAAAGTCTTAAATGCTCTGACTCAATACTGTCTCTTTGTCTTCCTATATACCTGTCTATAAATTTATAAAAACATTCAGTATATCTATCTAAAAATCTATGAATAAAAAACTGTACATTATTTTCATACTAAGAGATCACCACCATAACTCAGAATCCTAAGGTATCTCTCTCTTAAGTTACCTGTACACTGTACTTGATTGCATTCATAAGGGATTCCAGCTCTTTGAACTCGGAATAGGTTGTTATTATTATCATCATAT
Organism: Elysia crispata; assembly: GCA_033675545.1. Lineage (NCBI taxonomy): Eukaryota > Metazoa > Mollusca > Gastropoda > Plakobranchidae > Elysia > Elysia crispata. The sequence continues at coordinate 1,298,603 of JAWDGP010007329.1, forward strand.
TAATGTTATTACTATTGCTGTTGTTATTATTATTATTATTATTATTATTATTATTATTATTATTATTATTATTATTATTATTATTATTATTATTATTATTATTATTACTATTATTATTATTACTATTATTATTATTATAATTATTACTATTATTATATTATCATTATTATTATTATTGTTATTATTATTATTATTAAAATTATAATTATTATCCAGCTTCCATATATGTTGAGCAATCTTCTTCATTATTTTTGTTCATTTCAGCACAAATTCTAAACATTGCAGACCCAAGTTATAGCCTTGAAAGACTGTGTTTTAAATCTAATTACAAAATACCACAACATTTCCATACTCAAATAAAAGCCCACTATACATAGGTTGAAGAGTTTGCCCCAAAGTTTCTTATGTGCACTCACTCCCAAAGTGCTCATAAGAGAATAAAGTCTTAAATGAAAAATGGAGCAAAGGCAAGAGTGAATGTATTTTATGAAGCCACTGAGCTAGTCAGTGTAGCAAAGAGTACACAGCTAAGGCTCAGTCAATAATTAGTTTCATGATAAACAAACAGGCAGTATATATATATATATATATATATATATATATATATATATATATATATATATATATATATATATAGTATGAGCAGCATCAAATACGCTCTTTCATAAAGGGAGTTAATTGTGGACGCGTTAAACTTGTGTTCAAAGGGTTTATAATTTCATCTCATGCTCCTTGCACATAATTATTTTCTTCTTATTGAATCCTTTATAGTGTTTTAGATACCCTAATCACACATGAAGAACAAGCATTCATAACAATTTTCATTAAAAAAAAAAGAAAAGGAAAAAAAAAACCCTTAATAATATTCACATTCATTGGCTTAATAAAAAGAACCATCAACCCTTATTAGTGTAGACTTTTCTGACGTTTTTAATTGAGAGTGTAATGGGAAGGAGTAATCAGAATGGATGATTTAGATCAGATCTATGTAACAGTGCCGTTATCCTTGTGATATCAATTTCAAGTACTAGTCACTTACATGGTTTGAAAGGGCATAGTGCCTGATAGTCTTAAAGGTTGTGGAGATTAAATCAATATTGCATTTACTGATATTCTTTTGTGAACTATGCATGCTATACCTACTTATTCTTGTCATTTTTTTTCTTTCCGTTGGATTGCAACTTGTAACAAGGTCTGGTGCATCGTTTTTAGCGAAAGGCCAATTCCTCAAATGCTTGCATTGTATTAACAATCAGGTTTGCCAAAACCAGACGACCATAATGTTGCATGGAGGTAGAGCTGTTTTAACAGGTCTGTGAACATTTTTTTTAAATAAAATAATAAAATGGTAAGGTCTCAATATCGTCACTCAAGACCATTGCATTGATTATACTAGTAAAAAAAAGTTCTATTACAAAATAATAATTAGTACTATCTTCCTGAGCAGTGCATAGAGTCATGGAGAGGGCCTGAGGGGTGATCATTCACGTCATGCATTAGTCTCTCATGTAACTTAACCTCCTCACTTTCTGCACAGGTCAAGTTTGAAAACTGCCCTTCCACTTCGCTACTGTAGCTTAGTTCAGGAGATGCTTCGACAATTCCCAACAACTCTTTTCCCACTTCACCCCTACGTTCCAAATCTTTCTTGTCAGAAACGACAAAAGGTGCTTCGAGACTGACATTGCAAGAGCCCCTGGGTGGGCCAAAATGTCTCAAGACGTAAGGTCTGGCGAATAGAGCCATAACCAAAAACAGCAGGAATGTGATGAAGCTCTGCCCCAACATGAGATACGGAAATGCCATGGGCGAGATCTCTTTCATGGATATGCCGATGAGCATTGGATCAACCATGGCGCCAAGAGCAGCGAAAAAGATGGCGCAGCTAGTGACCTTGCCGTCTAGCCGAAGGAGATGTGAGTCCGCCCAAGCAAAACCGCCGCCAAAGATAGCAGACTGTGAGAGGGCTAGTAGCGCAGTGGCCAACCAGACCAGCTGGTGGACATACAGGGAAGACGATACGACGAGGAGAAGCGTGGAAAGCACCATGCCTGCAGTGGAAGCGAGCATCACCAGATTGGCGTTGACGTGTCGGACCAGGACCACCATGGCCAGCTTGGTGACTGTGCTGCACACCCAGTAGACGGCTGACACAGTCGCGCTGCTTTCTTTGCTCCATGAGAGATGGCTCACCTGAAAGAAAGAAAGAAAATCAGAATTGGCGGAAAGATTTTTTAAATATGTTGGTTGAATTTTATACAAGCCTAGTCAACAAAAAACAGTGGTTTTCGTAATAAGATACTTAAGTCATGGTGATTGGGAGCTCCTCGTTTATTCAAACTCATATTTAATTATTGTAGCATTGGATTTGCAGAATCCTAGAAAAAGGAGCAGTGTTCATGAGCAGTTGATTGATAAATGATTTGTTTTAACAATGGCTGCGACCATCACAAGAGATTGCATGACAATAAGCTCTTTGAATACTGTGTCCGTGGTGTCCTCATCTAATGAAATTAAGGCACTTAACTATAACGTTGCCAGTTTAGAGTAAGATTATGGAGAAAAAAAGAAAGTAATGGAGAGACAGAAAGAGGCAGAGAGGGATAGAAGAGAGGGGTCGAGAAAAAGTGAGAGATAGTTTCCGTTTTGATCCTGTTTTATTTTTCACTATTGAAATTATTTCTCACTTTCATACGAATGCCATCCTAAAATAAAAAAAAAACAGTTTACTCGTTGGCGTCGGATATTTATCCAGCACAGTCATATTTACAGTATTAGATTTCTACACGTCCGAGATCTAATGGCTGGTTTGATTGCACTATGAAATATATTCTTCAGAGACTTCCGCGATGTGTGTAAATGGTGTATGCATGAATGTCTGTGTGGAGAAAAAAAAGGAGGGTGTGGAGAGATTAACAAAATCTCTACTTAATGGTGATGAGGGCAATAACTAAGGAGGATGATGGTGGTTGGGAAGACAGAGGGTAATTGTTGTCAATAATTATACAACAACAATATTCACATAGAAAACTTAGTAAAGCAAAAAAAAACAAACAACAAAAACAAAACAAAACCAAACAAAAAACACCCCCCCCCCTAAAAAAAAAAACACAAAAAAAAACGTGGCAAGGTAAACATTGTTTCGATTTCACTTACGACGAAGATTGAGAGGTACATTGAAAACGGATCGTCCACAGATGTGTAGAAGAAGTAGAATGCGCTAAGCAAGCCCATCAACATCACGTAAACCTTCAGCGGCAGTTTTTGCCGATGCTTCTGGTCTTCCTCCTCGTCGAAAGGCACCTTGCGCGCGGCCAGATTCTTTTTGGCAGCTGCGGCTTTGCATCGTGATCGGAGATAGACGAGACAGAAGGGCAGGGCCGCAACTATACTCATGATGCCCGCGATTATGTAAGGAAGGTGAATCCTCGAGCTGTACCCGTCTAAGAATACCTCCTCTGGCTGCTGGCTGCTGTCGCTTCCACAGCTCAGGTTTGAGACCACACAGGGCGAGGTCAAACCTCTGACAGGAAAAGCTGAGCCGTTGCCGACATGAGAAAGTTGTGGCAGAACCAACGGAGAGAACGGGGTGGTGCTCGTTACTTGAGCACGGTTCGTGACGCTGGAGAAAGCAGCGATTGGAGAGTGGTTGGTCGATGGTGAGAGATGATGGTCTGACCCGTTTGCTGTGTGGCTCGCCTGGAGGGGCAGTTGGTATTGCGGGGCGGCTGTTGGAGGAGCTGCGATGCTGGTGTTGCCCTCTGGGGCGAGAAACGGCTGGACGAGAAGAGGCCCGACGATGCCTCCGAGAGAGTAGGTGAAGCTAAGAAACTGCATCGCAGAGTCGCTCTTCCCCTCCCAGTGGCGCACCTCTTCTGTGTTGGCCGCTGGAAGTGTCAGAAAGAACGATGTTTAAATAATCTACCGTCGGAAGTTTGATCTTAAGCTGTTACACTAAACGCAATCGAAGAAAAGCAGAAAAAAATTAGGGGACAAGCAGCTTTATACTAATGCTTCATATTATTTATTTTTTTTTCCTCTGGATGGTTCCTTGTTTGCTTTTATTTTATATTCTGATCTGTGGACAATATCATTTATTATTATAAAACATAATTATTAATTATGCTTACGGGTTTGCTTCTCATTTGCTTCGCACTCCTAACTTTCAATTTCAATAACTTTTCAACTAAAGCAATTTCAAACAAAATTCACTTTGAACCATATCGATTGATTTCCGTTGAAAAGCCAAGTGACAACAATGTATCAGATAGTCTGAAGTCTTTCGTATGGAGGTAGCGGATAACTGCTACATTGATTGTCCGTTGATAATGATCCAATCTAAGAGTTGCTTTCGCTTCTTCAAGAATGTGTCTGGCGCATTCAAGCTAAGAAAAGAAGGACTTAACTTCCTCCACGAAGGCGGCGTTGGTAGAACTTATTAAATCCCAAATATGTAATGTGATTTCGAAAAGTTAAAAATCCAGTCATCTACAAACATTTAAATGACACCCGCATTACTTATGGGAAATGGATAACTTTTTTTTTCTACCTGACTCGAATACGTGCATCTCTAAATATTGGTATGAGCAATATGGGAAATGGATAACTTTTTTTTTCTACCTGACTCGAATACGTGCATCTCTAAATATTGGTATGAGCAATATGGGAAATGGATAACTTTTTTTTTCTACCTGACTCGAATACGTGCATTTCTAAATATTGGTATGAGCAATATGGGAAATGAATAACTTTTTTTTTCTACCTGACTCGAATACGTGCATCTCTAAATATTGGTATGAGCAATATGAGAAATGGATAACTTTTTTTTTCTACCTGACTCGAATACGTGCATCTCTAAATATTGGTATGAGCAATATGGGAAATGGATAACTTTTTTTTTTCTACCTGACTCGAATACGTGCATCTCTAAATATTGGTATGAGCAATATGGGAAATGGATAACCTTTTTTTTTCTACCTGACTCGAATACGTGCATCTCTAAATATTGATATAAGCAATATGGGAAATGGATAACTTTTTTTTTCTACCTGACTCGAATACGTGCATCTCTAAATATTGGTATGAGCAATATGGGAAATACTTTTTTCTACCTGACTCGAATACGTGCATCTCTAAATATTGGTATGAGCAATATGGGAAATCGATAACTTTTTTCTACCTGACTCGAATACGTGCATCTCTAAATATTGGTATGAGCAATGTGTTGAGATTCCTCAATGAACAAGCTTTGCTTGGAGAGATAGAAAAAAAAAATACTTCAAAGGGAACTTAATGGGGTACCATAGGCTTTCGTAAAGTCCCCATGTGAACGTCACCATTTAGAAACCTAGTGGATAGCATTGTTCTAAATCTCAGTACTCTTGAAAGGAAAGTGAGCCAGATACAACTCATTTAATAGCATTTGAACAATACTTGCTCATGGCCCACTCATATAAATGTCGATAGTCTAAAAATACAAGCAGAGTCTCTGCAGACGAAGGCACCCTACGAATAAAATATCACACTAGTATTTTGAAGATTGTTCGTGAAATTTTACAATAGGTTTAAATCTTTCTTAAAACTGAATACTTAGCGACGACCAAAAGCTGAATCCCTATACATGCACATATATTATCACTAGACAGTAACATATCACTGGAAAGTCACATCACTAAAAAATTACTCTCATATCACTGGACAGTCACATTTCACCGGACACAGTCAGACATAAGGGACAGTCATATATCACTAGACAGTCACATGTCACTGCACAGTCACATATCACTAGAAAGTCACATATCACTAGAGAGTCACATATCAATTGATAGTCAGAAATTCATGCATATATCACTAAACAGTCACATACTTGTTTCGAAGATGGAGGAGAAGCAAGCGTTCAGCACATGGACCAGGACCATCAGCAGGTAGTTCTCGCAATAGGGCGTGACAGCACAGGTCAGACCGGCAAACACCATCGGGATCATTATCAGCAGGGCTCTGCTGCCTACTCTGTGGTGGTAGTACATGTAGTACAGGTACCGCGTGAGAGACAGAACGGAGTACATTGTGAAGAGAGTAAGAGACAGAGAGAGAGGGAGAGAGAGACAGAGAGACACAGAGAGAGACAGAGAGAGAGGGGAAAGAGAGAGAGATAGAGACTGAGAGAGACACAGAGAGACAGAGAGAGATATAAAGAGAGAGAGAGAGAGAGAGAGAGAGAGAGAGTGAGAGAGAGAAAGTAATGATGGAAGAAAGAGAAAGAAATTGAAATGATTAGCGCGTAGCTGCGAGAGGGAACAAAGCAGGTAGATAGTTGGAATAGTGTATGTTAGATAAGCAGATAAATAGAAGAACAGAATATGATAGAAAAAAAAGGAAATATAGAGAGATAACGTGAAAGAAGATAGAGAGGAAAAAAATCCAATACCTTAACAAGATGCGGGAGATGGTTTCTATAACTCTTTAGTCCATTTAGAACTCGTTCCACCAATTTTAGATCTCATTTTCTATCTATCCCATTTCTTTCCTCAAAGTCCCTCTTTTTTTATCTTAACATCCATTTAAAAAAAATCAAATTACATACTGAATACGATCAACTTGAAAGGTCTTTACTGTGTTCCACAAACCTATTATACATAGCGCCTGCAACAATAGATCCTAACATGTATCCAAAAGCATAGGCAGTGAAGAAGACGGAGCCACCTTCTACGTCAGTGCCAGTTATCAGCTGCAGGTCTATGAAAGAAGGGCCCTTTATAGACAGCATTACACCCTGCAACATCAACAACAACAACAACAACAAAAGTTATCATCGCAAGAGAAACTCGTGAGTACCTTCAGGGAGTTTGATGTTAACCATTAAGCCAGAAAAGTGGACAGACCGTCGAGAGATTGATTAAAACAGGCCTTTTTTGTGCGTATATTTCCTGCTTTCTTTTCATTCATTTATCTCGTCATTTATTTACACGTACTTTTTTTTTTTATTAATCTAACTTATGTATTCATAATGTTTATTTATTTATTTACTTATCCATTTAAGTACTAATGTATCAATTTTTTTTCCAGGGTCGGAACATTACGATGATCGTAGCCAATACCTAAAGGCATAGCTGACCACAACAAAGCGATTTCCGAACATCGAAATATCCTCCCAAGATATGGCAGTCCGGGCAAAGCTAGAAAGACGAGGTCCTAATTTCATCTTACATCGATCAGCGTGGGTTTCGAACCCGCAAAGAATAATCTCTGCAAATCTCGCGCGTGGCGTGCTTTCTATCCTATAGCCTGTGACAGATCGAGCAATCTCTCCTAAAGAGCAGGACACTAAATACTGAGTATAAGCAGTGATGTACGATTAAGCTAAAACAATATGTACAGCATTTGTTTCGATGGCATAACCTGCACAAAATTATCTACACACATAGCGCAGGTGAATACATTACACTATTAGCAATGATAAAAAAAAAAATAAGCGACACAAAAAACGGCGTTAACATCTATGAAATCAATGCAGCATAACAGTTTTAATAATAAATTTTATGTTCTCACCAGTACAAACAAAGAGCTGCTGTTACACAGGGTTTTGAGCATCAAACGCCTCGTGTGAAGCTTTCTTTTTTTATCCTTCTCCGCTTCCATGCCCGCAACTTCCGAGTCTGTCTCGTTGCTGATCGTGCCCTTGACCTTCACCTTGGCCTCTGGAGAAATGACCTTCATTTTCAGATTATCTTCCTCGGTTAGACATCCATGGCTCTTATTAGACATCGTTCAAAGAAACAATCGGGGATTTCTTCAGCCGAGCATGGCTGAATTGTGTAGACTTAAGTACTCGTCTGGATTGCGATAGATAATTCAACATAACTATTATTTTTCTTCTCTTCAGATGCCATTAAAAAGCAGTATAACAAAAATAGTACATGTAATAGTAATAGTAGTAGTAGTAGTAGTAGTAGTAGTAGTAGTAGTAGTAGTAGTAGTAGTAGTAGTAGTAGTAGTAGTAGTAGTAGTAGTAGTAGAAGAGGTAGTACTAGTAGTAGTAGCAGTAGGAGTATTGGAGTCGGTGGTGGTGGTAGTAGAAGTAGTAGTCGCAGGAGTCGTAGTAGTAGTAGTAGTAGTAGTAGTAGTAGTAGTAGTAGTAGTAGTAGTAGTAGTAGTAGTAGTAGTAGTAGTAGTAGTAGCAGTAGTAGTAGTAGCAGTAGTAGTAGCAGCAGCAGCAGTAGTAGTAGTAGTAGTAGTAGTAGTAGTAGTAGTAGTAGTAGTAGTAGTAGTAGTAGTAGTAGTAGTAGTAGTAGTGGTAGTAGTAGTAGTAGTAGTAGTGGTGGTGGTGGTGGTAGTAGTAGTAGTAGTAGTAGTAGTAGTAGTAGTAGTAGTAATAGTATCAGGGGGATGGTGGGGTATCTCTTCAGCGTTTACCCAACTTCAAATTTCATGGCGTGAGATCAAAAGTTTAATACGATTCAAGCCATTGAATTTTGATCTAGTGTATGCCGGATTTGTAACCCACTTATTATAGAATATTTAATTTCCAGAGAGCGTGCAAATAAACTGGTTCATTATGTGAATATCAAGGTTAATTTGCTTAAAAGTCCATTATTGCCATGACAATTTGTGCATTTTGTACAATAATCTTGAAACATACTTAAAGGAAAGAAATGTAGGTTTATATTTAGTACTAGTGTCATCGCTTAATAGAGTTAGAAAAGTATTTATAATTGTTTTTTCAAGGGAACTTATCGATTCAAATAATGTCTTGACCTTGAATCTGTGATTCCCAGTTTTAACCAAGGTAAACGATTCACGCAATGTTTAAGATGAATTCAGATAAAAATAAAGGGATAAATCAATTAATCTGAAAGATTTGGTCTCGTCTTAAAGATACAGGTATTGGCGCGTCATTATATTATTTTTACTTTTCGTTATAAATACAAATTTGGGTTTTGCAGTACTCAGTTTAAAGGTCTTGTTCTTCTTCCTCTTCTCCTTCTTTTTCTTTTATTATTATCATTGAAATTACTATTACTATTATTATTATTATTATTATTATTATTATTATTATTATTATTATTATTGTTGTTGTTGTTGTTGTTGTTGTTGTTGTTGTTGTTGTTGTTGTTGTTGTTATTATTATTATTATTGTTGTTGTTATTGTTGTTATTAGATCGTTACATTTTTCAAAATTGAAATGTGCCAATGTTTCAAAAGCCAGATGGGAGCCAAAATCAGGAGGAAATTAGAAAAGACAAAAAAAAAAAAAAAAAAAAAAAAAAAAAAAAAAGAAAAGAAAAAAACAGATGATGAGATGATGCTTTCAATTTAGCGGTTGAACATAATCATCATCGTTGTTGTTGTTATTACTATAATTATAATTATCATCATCACCATCATTATTATTATTATTATTATTATTATTATTATTATTATTATTATTATTATTATTATTATTATTATTATTATTATTATTTTTATTATCATTTTCATTACTTCATTATTCAAAATGATACGTTTATTAGGTTAGTCGGTTTATTTTCTGTTTTTTTCCCCCATCAGATAAGCTGAGCTGAAAATAAACATGTTAGTTGTTACACTTAGATGTTGAAAACAAAACAAAACAAAACAAAAAACTTGAATTAACGTTTACAGTGTCAATGGAAATGATCTTTGCGCAAAGAAACTACCTCATTTATTTAGTTGTAAAAGAAACTCTCCGCGCACAAATTTTTTTTGGTCAGTTACACGATATAAAAACTTGTAAAAAAATTAAAAGAAAAAAAATATATAAAAACAAGGTTAAAAAAAGACCAATGAGCACTAGATACTGAGAAATGTGAAGCTTTTTGTTTATATTGTTGATTGGTAAGCGATTGAGAACCGTGTAAGCTAGTCCTTGTCTGTATTAATTTTGTATTTGCTTTTCTTTGTTGGATGGAGGGTAATGAAAACCTTGAATAAAGAGATAAGGAACATAGCAGAGGGGGAAGTGGACAGAAAAAGAACGAGATAGAGAGGGAGATATATATATATATATATATATATATATATATATATAGAGAGAGAGAGAGAGAGAGAGAGAGAGAGAGAGAGAGAGAGAGAGAGAGAGAGAGAGAGAGAGAGAGAGAGAGAGGGACAGAGAGACAGACAGATAGAGAGAGAGAGGCAGAAAGAGAGACAGAGACAGAAAGGGCAAAGGTAAGGAGGATAGAGAGATCGTAGTTAGAGAAAAAATAAACACAGATGGTTCAATAGGTGATGTCTGATGCAGCTTTATATCTGACTGATGTTCGATCGTTACAATTTTTAAAACTTAAATATGCCATTGTTTCAAAACCCGGTGGAAGCCAATAATCAGAGGGAAATAAGATTTGGTATTGTTGTTGTTGTTGTTATTGTACTACTACTACTACTACTACTACTACTACTACTACTACTACTACTACTACTACTACTACTACTACTACTACTACTACTACTACTACTACTACTACCACCACCACCAACCACCACCACCACCACCACCACCACCACCACCACCACCACCACCACTACTACTACTACTACTACTACTACTACTACTACTACTACTACTACTACTACTACTACTACTACTACTACTACTACTACTACTATTCTTCTTCTTCATCTTCTTCTTCTTCTTCTTCTTCTTCTTCTTCTTCTTCTTCTTCTTCTTCTTCTTATTGTTGTTGTTGTTGGTGGTTGTTGTTTTATCATCATCATCATTATCATCATCTCTATGATTATTATTATTATTATTATTATTATTATTATTATTATTATTATTATTATTATTATTATTATTATTATTATTATTATTATTATTATTATTATTATTATTATTATTATTATTGTTATTGTTGTTGTTGTTGTTGTTGTTGTTGTTGTTGTTGTTGTTGTTATTATTATTATTATTATTATTATTATTATTATTATTATTATTATTATTATTATTATTATTATTATTATTATTATTATTATTATTATTATTATTATTATTATTATTATTATTATTATTATTATTATTATTATTGTTGTTGTTATTGTTGTTGTTGTTGTTGTTGTTGTTGTTGTTGTTGTTGTTGCTGCTGTGGTTGTTTTATCATCATCATCATCATCATCATCATCTCTATTATTAATATTATTATTATTATTATTATCATTACTACTACTACTACTACTACTACTACTACTACTACTACTACTACTACTACTACTACTACTACTACTACTACTACTACTACTACTACTACTACTACTACTACTACTACTACTACTACTACTACTACTACTACTACTACTACTACTACTACTACTACTACTACTACTGCTACTGCTACTACTACTACTACTACTACTATCATCATTATTTTTTTTTAATAATCAAGATTATTTAACATAGGCTACAACCTAATCACTGAGGTTTTTATGATAGTTTAGATATGTAAGAAAAAGATTGTCAAGTATTAACAATATTTCAATGAGCAAAAAAAATAAAAAGAGAGAGAGAGAGAGAGAGAGAGAGAGAGAGAGAGAGAGAGAGAGAGAGAGAGAGAGAGAGAGAGAGAGAGAGAGAGAGAGAGAGAGAGAGAGAGAGAGAGAGAGAGAGAGAGAGAGAGGTGAAAGATTTATCAAAACTTACGATATGATTGACGAGGAGAGTTCTGCAGGAAATGTTTATAAAAAAATAAAAAAACACCTTATCACAGGTTACCAAAAAAACACGTTAAAGTTATTCAGGACACGTAAGTCTAAGAATCTTCTTCTTGTCCTCCAGCAAAGTACAATTAGATCCTTTGTTCTCAAGGAGTGATGCAGAAATAATGTTCGCGAGCCTCAGAGCCACGGTAGGTTCTAAAGTGCCATGGTCACTAATATCTTTTAAGATCCTGTTCTATGTAATAAGAATTTAATTTAGATTAAATCTTATCTCGTATTGGATAAAAACGACACAATGCGCGCAATCTCAAAAACTGGAACGCAAATAACAAAAAAAATTGCGGCAGCTGTTTCTAATTTAATGTATAAGACTAAGGCCATGACATGACACAAATGCCACGAGGTCTTATCAGTTGTGGATGACAAAAGTAAAATAGAAAGTAGTATTTTTTGTTTTTTAAAGAGCTATGCCCTTGGCCATGTCAGTAACTTAAAAGAAAAGAGAGAGAGAGTAGCACAGAGAGAGAGAGAGAGAGTAAGAGAGAGAGAGAAAGAGAAAGAGAGAGAAAGAGAGACAGAGAGAGAGAGTAAGAGAGAGAGAGAAAGAGAAAGAGAGAGAAAGAGAGACAGAGAGAGAGAGAGAGAGTAAGAGAGAGAGAGAGTTTGTTTATGTCCTGTAAAAAATATGGACTTGATCGTTCTTAGCGATTCAACCTCTTAGTCTATTCAAGCCAGCATGAAAGTCACTGTTCCTGAAGCATCTATTTTTGTAGATGCGGATAGCTCAGTGGTTAAGTGCCTGGTCTTGTCTCGGCAAGGCGATGGGTGCCGCATCGAGGCGCAGGTTCGATCCCTGTTCATTCCATCTGTTGTAATGTTTTCACGTCTTTCGTCTTATTTGTCGGTCTCGAGCTAGATCTCGGTTTGTGGTTGATTTTTCTATACTAAGAGAGAGAGAGAAAGAGAAAGAGAGAGAAACAGAGAGACATAGAGAGAGAGAGAATACTGGTTTTATGTTTATTACCTTTCCCTTTGTTGTATTTTTAAGAAACTCCCCGCAACGTCGCCTAAACTAAACAACAATGACTCAAGTGATCGTAGCCCCATGGCTTGTCGCTGCCTATAACACTCGACTACCGGCGGCTCCGGAGTGACGCGTCGCTCATCACGCACCGACACACACAGGTGAGCGAGGCGAGGAGTAGCGCGTGATCATTGTATGGGTGAAGTGCAATACACGGGAAAAAGAGGAATAAAAAAGGGGGTCAAGCATTTTTAATAAATATTGATCATTTTCGGTTCGCTGATCATATTAAAAAAAAATGCCCCTCCCCTCTTCAAACACACAGAAACAAACACACACACACACACACAAAAGAAATCCATTTTTGTTTTCTTGTTCTACCTTGTTGAATTTTTTTTTTCTTTTAAATAGATTTCCAGTTTTTCTTTTTTAGTGGGCGTGTCTGTATGCTGTCAGCTCCCATTATAAATATATAACTATTGGCTTGAACGACCCTCCCCTTTCCCACGCACATAGCCTAGGTAGTTAGAAGCGCATCGTTTGGTATGGGGAAAAAAAGAATGTTTACGGTCTCTGCTATGGTAAACTTGTGCATAGTTCAGTGTGGATCCTCATCACAGTCATGCATGTTGAACTATCGTAATTATACTCTGTTATATAATTTCACTTATTCGAGCACTTTGTTTTAACCATACGCCTATGATGTATCATCGAGTTTCTTGGAGATTTTAGATCTTTTCCATTAATTTTGTCACAATTCGAGTACAGTGGGTAAGGGGCATATTTCTTCACAGAGCCTTAAGAGGAAGAAGTAGTTATCACTTCTATCGATGCTAAATTCTTTTCTTTTAAAGATAAGTAAATTCAACCAGTCTTGCGTTTGATGCTTAAACACTACTGTAATATACATATACATATATATATATATATATATATATATATATATAAATATATATATATATATATATATTTATATTACACATTTTTGCCCCCACCCCCCTTTTCCCATGCTTTTTCTTTTTATCTTCCTCAAGCGAGGCAACTCTAGAGGGAAGTGTACAGGAAAGGTTCTTTTCTAAATCGACAGCTTTTCCGAGTTTTATTCTTATCCTGACTCGAACTCTAAGTCGCTGGTCTGTAGGAAGGAGATCTGACGAGAGGACTACATTCCTTGAACTATTACAATTTATGTGGGTAATAATTTTATGACTAACTCTTTATAGGTCTGACATTTTATTTTTGATGTCATCTATAAACAAAGATCTTTGATCAAGTACAGTATAAACACGACAGCGTGTGGGCGATGGGTGGTCAAGAACCGAAACGTGAGAAGCTTTAAAAATAGTTTGCCAAACGTGCTTAACAAGACATGGATTGAATCGTTTTTGCTCGTGATAACCAAACCACACGTTCGCGCTCCTGATTCAGCAGTGTGAGCACTAACGCATGAAAATGGCGAGTTCTACTTCTTTATCTTATCTCTTTCTATGTCGTTTGCATATATAGGTTAGAGGACATTGAAACAAGAACTTTTGATATTGCTGCACAATAATCTATAAGTTTGAGAGGAGAGAAAACGGGGGAAATCAGTAAACTTCAAAGAATATCCTGCAGTGTGAGCCTCAGTTATAATAAATTAAAAAAAAAATGGTTGAAATCATACAAGGTATGGCTGAATTGAAAATCGATTAAAAACGCGTAAATCTCAATTAATACTGCATACCAAAATCATATCAAAATGATCTCTAAACTACCTTTCTTCCATTAAGGTATTTGATAGATTTCATAATAAACAATGCATTTCTTTTCCATAACAAAATAAGTTTACTTCTTTTTCGTTTTATTTTATATTAATTTTAAAAAATTTTTAGATGACATTTAGCTAGCTGAGCCCACTCGTTCTTCATCTTTATCGAGAGCAATTACTCTTAGAGTCCTGTTGATAAAGATTAAGTTGCATTTCGCAAGTTTTATCTCCAATTTTTTTTCTCCAAATTCAGTTTGATAAGGGCTAATTCTATTTTGACGCTCGGGGCCTTTTCTAACTTGACGCAAAATTTACGTAAATCAAGTCTTTCTTTGGGCAAGAGGTATCCATATCTTTATTTATTTATTTTTTTAACTGAGGCGATTCTTAAAGAAGTAATTATAAGCATTCTTAAAACTTACAGTAAACTTTGCTCTGGATCTCTGTTACGACTTCTAATTCGCAGGTGTGCCAAGGCCATGGTGACATTGCAAAAAAGAAAAACTAATAAGGTTAAAATAAACGTCGCCAAGTCTTTCTATTGAATTTACACAAGATTGCATAACAGGTGTTCGCAAAAAAAAAAAAAAAAAAAATCATCATCGTCATCAACATCATAATAATAATAATAATAATAATAATAATAATAATAATAATAATAATAATAATAATAATATATGAATAAAAGAATAGAAATCGCAATCGCACGCACATAATTACAAAGAAACATAAGATATAAGGGATCGCCTAACACACCACTCTTAAATCAAAATGTAATGAGTCGCTCCAGTGAACTGTGTAACAGTTTTATTTTATTCTCAGGAAGCGATGCTGGCAGGGTTTATGATTAATTATCTCGTGACCCAATGGCTACACGCTTCTTGTAAAGTAAGCAAAAAAACCCCAAAAAACCCCGGTTTGAAGACCAGACACAAAGACCCTATGAAACTAAATAAGAGGCTTGATTCTATGATATAGTCCGTCCGCAACGCGCCGATTTCGGGCCATTTTTTGCATACTTAAGTTCCCCTGTCAAAAGATAATCCTGAAAGATGAGGCCCTAAACTCACCTACCGACGTTTTGGGACTCAGCGCTTATCATAATTATTCCACCTGTGCTGGTATTTGCGCTTTTATTTTATTCATTTTTGTTGTTGCTGGGGTGTTTAATCACAGAAACGCTCAATTTTGACTTTGTGACTTATATAGCCCAATATGAGAGAGAAGAGCTAAATCTTTATTCTTCCAATGTAAGAATCCTTCTTAACGCTTGTTGCAAAGCTATAAATGCCAAAAGAGGCACATACCCGCGAAAAAAATTCCTACGGATATCAGGGCGGAATCTTTAACTCCACAGCCACCAGCGCTATAGAAGAAGGAGGAGGAGGAGGAAGAAGAAGAAAAAGAAGAAAGAGAAGGAGAAGAAGAACAAGGCGAAGAAGATGATGATGATGAAGAAGAAGAAGAAGAAGAAGAAAAAGATGATGAAGAAGAAGAAGAAGAAGAAGAAGAAGAAGAAGAAGAAGAAGAAGTAGAAGAAGAAGAAGAAGAAGAAGAAGAAGAAGAAGAAGAAGAAGAAGAAGAAGAAGAAGAAGAAGAAGAAGAAGAAGAAGAAGAAGAAGAAGAAGAAGAAGAAGAAGAAGAAGAAGAAGAAGAAGAAGAAGAAGAAGAAGAAGAAGAAGAAGAAGAAGAAGAAGAAGAAGAAGAAGAAGAAGAAGAAGAAGAAGAAGAAGAAGAAGAAGAAGAAGAAGAAGAAGAAGAAGAAGAAGAAGAAGAAGAAGAAGAAGAAGAAGAAGAAGAAGAAGAAGAAGCAGGGGGAGCAGGAGGAGCAGGAGAAGGAGAACAAATACAAGAACAAGAAGAAGAACAACAACACAAGAAGAATAAAAAGAACAAGAACAATTAAAAGAACATGGGGAGGAGGAAATAAGAATGAGGAGATCATCATTGGACGCAGTAAACTGAACAAGACCATCTTCACATAAATCCTAGCCATGACTTCTTTCCATTGACGTATTGATCCTATGACGTCGATGCCGACGTCCTCTGTTTTGGTTTAACCTATTAATAGATCTCACGCAGTCATATAGCGACCTTTAAGGTCGCCAGAAATAGATTGTGTTAAACAGTGTTGATTGCACTTTGACAGGAAAAAAAAGTTATTACACGTGCGTGTCGTGTCCTAGAAGATTTGATTAAAGCATTAGTGTTTGAAGAGTCTCGCCATACAAAAAATAATTTATAACAGAACTGCCAAGGCATGTTAGAAATGATCAACTTCTTTTAATCTTGCTTCAATATAAAATTTAATGTTCATGTCAATACATACATATATATATATATATATATATATATATATATATATATATATATATATATATATATATTTATATATATATGTGTGTGTGTGAGTGTGAAACTGCTTACGAATCGGCAAAAGGTAATCTACTTCAAGACCATTCTGATATCAGTAAAAGTCAAAATGCCATGCATTTTTCATTTTTAATATTGGCTAAATTTGTCTCTTTTGTTCATGCTCGACGGACATTTTTTTCTTCTTATCTTTCCAAAAAGTGAGGGTGGACACTTTACTTGTCCTATGTGTTGAAAAGATTCGTAAAATATTATTTTCAGCATAATTGTAAATCTTTAGAAACTTACCAAGGTTTTTTAAAAGTATTACTCTTTGCAAGGTTAATCTACATTAGAAATAGGATCTAATCGATATATATATATATATATATATATATATATATATATATATAAATGTAAATACAGTAAATGTTGTATTATTTTTCTGCTTATTCTTTAAAAGTTAGGAAAGGTTTATATATATAAACATGATTCAATCGACAGAATATTCTGTGCTTAAAAAACGTGAGGGTTTGTCTTCCCTTTAGTTAATCATACTCTACTACCAATGGCTTTAAAATTTCAATATAATGTAGATCTAGATAAAAATAATTAATAGGTGATTGATCTGACAAAAGCTTTATGTAGATCTATGATATCGTGCCTCTAATGCATCGGATATATTAGGCCTTGATTACACTGGCTTCGCTAAATAATTTCATGCATTGTATTAAGAATATATTTTATAAATATCTAAATCTAAATCTAGCAACAGATCTAATAGTCTTAAATAAACGGCACAATAGTGACTGTTTCGGGCGTTTTAATCAGACGTACTCGAACTAGATCTAGATCTAGATCTAGCTTGATCTAAGTCTAGATATGTATGGTGCATCATTATATTTTATATTTAAATACCTTCACAGAGTAAGTTTATGGATGTCTCATATTATTTTAGTGATTTATTTTTAAATTATGATAATGAAAGATGGCAGTTTGAGTGATCTCTCACGGCCTCAGTCCATAGCGGGGAGGCGTCGATTGAAGGCGTGAATTTAGTTAAAACTGTCTTAGTTTCGCTATTTTTTTATGCATTGAGAAACCTTAAAAAATGTGTTGGCTTAAATCTCAGTAGAAAATAAACCACGTAAGTTTAAATTTTTATACATAGGCCAGGAAAAATGCTGGTACGGTGCTCTTTTTTAATAATTGTTTTAATGGAAAGAAAGGTTGCTGTGACCAAAACTAATATGTCGGACGACCCTAGCAACCACTGAAACGAAAGGACAAAAAAGTTGAAGTTTTTACTCAGTCTGGACATCTGCGTGTCCTAATTTACCTGTGGATCTGATCGCACAACAAGAGTTTTAACAAAGGGCTCATTGAAAGTCTGCCTATTGTTATCGTGCGACCACGAAAAGAACTAATCTTATTTTTTAAAATATGCTTAGAGAGTGACATTAGAGCTAACACGACATGTTTGTTACCACAATATAAAAAAATATTATCTTTAAGATTCATGAAAGCTAAAATCAAAAGTGTGCGAAAAAATAGAAGCGGTCGAATTTTTCTTTAATATTGTTTTGTTTTTTTGTTTTTTTCAATTAAATGAATTAAATTTTATTCTTTTATGTTTCTTCTCATCTTCGCTTATCAAGAAGCTCACAGTCTTGCCTTAGTACTTGCCGTTCGATATTTAGTGTGCGAGTTTGGGTTCTCTCAAATGTTGTGTGGTGTGTAAGCCTAAAAAAGGAATAATTAAAATAAAGTACGTGGGTCTAAACGTTCAAATTTGATAATAGTGCATTTCTAACGCAACTTTGCCGAACAAGATTTTATAGTGCCACGCCTCATTAAAATTATCTCCTCGAACTCAACAGTTCGACAGCCTTTACGAAAAAAAAAATCAATAAAGATATTGATCTTCGCCGTATCAGCAACGCCATGTTAAAATACTTGCTAAAACTGCCTTTTTTAAAAAAAATATAAATCGAAGTAAAAATGCATCTTGTTTTTGCAAAGATAAACTATGGGCTCGCAAATAACGACCTCTTGTCTAAAAATAATAAAACTCCTTCATGTGACGTCATCACTAGAAGAATTTAGTCGTTAAAATGATAAGATTAAAGAAATAAGACCAACCACCTCTTTGATGAGTGAGGAGACGAAAATTATTTGTGATACCCAAACTGTTTAGTAAAAGGTTTTATTTTATTTTAATTTTTAACGCAATTGTTTATGAAAAAAGTTCTCTAAATGTCTTCCCTGGAGAGAAACTAGATCTAGATCTAATCATTAATTATCAAAGAGAAACAACGCTCATGTTGGGTTGCTTCTAAGTCTTAGATCCAACAAGTTTAACGTTACATTTTTTTTAAATTAAATTCCAACCACGCTTTCTCCAAAGTTCTAGGGGTACGCCTAGATCTATTTATTTGCATAAAATAATCCATAATTGCAAATGACTTATTAAAGAACGAGATTCAGATTTTGATTTTCTCTCTCTCTCTCTCTCTCTCTCTCTCTCTCTCTCTCTCTCTCTCTCTCTCTCTCTCTCTCTCTCTCTCTCTCTCTATATATATATATATATATATATATATATATATATATACATAATGTTATATTTTTTTCAGGGTTTATTACTGTTGTATTTAAAACTTTCTGTTGCATCTACATTGCGCAGCGCACAGATTTACAAAAAAAAAAAAAAAAAAAAAAAAAAAAAACAACCGAAATTTTCATGGTTCAATGCCTAAGTGTGCCATCGACTTCAGATCTCGTCCCTAATCTTGCTGTAATCAGTAATTGTATAGACCATTATAATTAATTGTCTATGTTATATCACCCCAGACCCCGGAGCTATTTCACACTTGAGTTGGCAGAAACCAAGGAAAAATAGCCGACTCTGGTGTGAGAGTCATGAGGCAACCGGTTCAATGACGGAAATGACAGGCATCAAAATTGACCCAGGACTTTTAAGTTTTTCCTTTTTTCTCATTTGTGGAATATGTGCCCAGCGACGTTTTCGTTATGCATATAAAGACCCTATGTGTATATATGGGGATGGGGTGGAGAGAGAGAGAGGGGGGGAGAAAGAGAGAGAGAGAGAGAGAGAGAGAGAGAGAGAGAGAGAGAGAGAGAGAGAGAGAGAGAGAGAGAGAAGGAGCAGATAGAGGAAAGGGATTAAGGAATATGAGCTAAAAATAAATTATGTCTTATCGAAACTCCCACTCTGATGAAAAGCTTCCATTAAGAAATAAAACCCGGGCTGTTAATAAACGAAATTTGAGCCTTAAAGGGACACGGTTTGGTGATAACAAAAATTAGTTATATAATCGGAATTTTTACGTTTATAAGCTTCATGAAATCTGAAAAGGTCATTCATTTCCGATAGGGTGAGTTTGGATAAAAAGACTCTTCTCAGTTGAAAAGTAAACGAAGGGAAAAAAAAAAAGAAAAGAAAAAAAGAGAGAAGATCTATGGATATTGGTGCAAGGCGTACTAGTTTTTGACGAGAGGTCGCCGGTGTGTAACATCCAAAATTGGCAGAGACTTGCACTTCAATGTAAAAATTTGTATTCATTTCACTTAGTTTTTCTCTTTATCCATGAATAATAACCTGTACTTTAACTAAATCTAGACAGCTGAAGACATACGAAAAGACATTTCGAAAAAGATTTCACTTCATCATCTTTAAGACTCTTATTCAGTTGCAAAACTACTTGAATGAATTTTTATTTCTTGAAGATGTGGCCTCACTTTCCTTAACCTAAGGTTTGTCTTTATTTTTAAGTGAAAAAAAGGGCGAAAATAGTCAATAAAGGTTTAGTCTCTAGCTCTTTATAAGTTCATATACGACTTTGGGCAGACTTTGAGGGTGCAGAAATACATGCATCACTTATGGCTGTTAAATTGCATGTACCGTATAGTTTCTAGACCGTCAATGATGACAAAGTGAGTACAGACGTCACGAGGAAAATCTCTGTGGATATATTATAATAGGAAGAGAGCTCTAACCTAACAGCCATAAGCGCTCCAAATGCTTTTATATGAGAACTCCTGGCAAGTAACGAAAAGATGATAGAAAATGTCATCTACACTATCCCATATTGGTAAATTTGAGTTGATCAGGGTTTTGCGAAAGAATAAGCCCGAAGTGAAAATTTTTATTCAAGAAATGCTTATCTCTCTCCTTTTCGTCTCTCTAGGTACCAACCCCCCCCCCCCCCCCCCCTCTCTCTCTCTCTCTCTCTCTCTCTCTCTCTCTCTCTCTCTTTCTCTATCTACTATCCATCTATCTATTAATTTTATCTCTCTACCTTTCTATGTACCCGTATCCTTTCTCTATTTCTATCTCTTTTAACCTCCAAGCACGCACGAGTCTTACACTCAAATTCATCATCGTCTATGCCTAATTTTAAAACGATAGTTTGCCATATAATTATGAAATGAAGTTGAATAGAAAGGCCTGATAGCCGTTTCAATGCGAAGGTTAGGATAACATTGCATTAATTTGCTTGTTACAGACCAGTAAAACTGTTACACTACACTTATTTTACGCGACAACTGCGCCTGTGAAAGGCTTGTTGCGTAAACATGAAACAAAGA
>JAWDGP010007329.1:1325000-1332500 GCA_033675545.1 Elysia crispata
GATCTAGATTTCGATCACAACAACAAGAAAGGAAAGGTATGTCACCACCAGCATGAAATATAGACGCACTGACCTCAGAAGTAGTAGTCGTTACGAGTAGGAACCGATGATAAGGTTTTGTCGCAATATGAAACATAAGGTTGCCGCACTAGTTTATAGCCAGTCATACTGCAGTTCCACACAAACACCTGTCCACGTGAAAGGGAGAAAATGAGATGCAGTTTGTAATTTATTCAGATCGACACCGCCGGTGATCCGCGAAATCTAAAGCTAGATCTAGATCTAAGTCTAATCTAAATCGAGATAAGTATCCTTTTGAGATGTTAGCGATTCAAGTACGGGATCGATCAATATTAATATTATACTCAACTGGGCTGACAGTAGCAGCTTTCAAAAGATGAAAACGAACAAACAACAGAAATAACTACTTTCAATATCTCACCCTTCAGCTGATGAATTATGTGTTGTACTTGGCCTTCGGATAGGTTAGGAAAGTGGGAAATGTGGAGAGAGAGAGAGAGAGAGAGAGAGAGAGAGAGAGAGAGAGAGAGAGAGAGAGAGAGAGAGAGAGAGAGAGAGAGAGATAACGGTGAGGGTTGGTGAACCAAGATCTAAATCTAGGCCGTGGTATGGGAAGCAACCGCACAGTCGACTACACGAAATAAGAGAGGGGGAAAAAACAATAATTACAGACCGCAGACCAGCGTTTGTCCTCTCTATCCTGAACCCGCTGGGCAAAGCGGGTCTCTTGCCAGCGGTTTCACATAACTCTCTCTCTCTCTCTCTCTCTCTCTCTCTCTCTCTCTCTCTCTCTCTCTCTCTCTCTCTCTCTCTCTCTCTCTCTCACTTCGCACTCTTGATGATAGCTCGGAGACACGAAGTGAAAACGAGAGAGAGAGAGAGAGAGAGAGAGAGAGAGAGAGAGAGAGAGAGAGAGAGAGAGAGAGAGAGAGAGAGAGAGAGAGATCACTTGAATGGGTTCGATCAGAAAAATAAGGAAGGCAGAAGTGGGTTTTTTTTGTCGTTTTTGCATTTGTTTTAGTGTGCGAGGAGAAAATTCAGTCTGATGTTTATCGTCATATCTTGCAGCTACCTGGTAAAAAATCTTTTCTTATACATCACTGGCGGTATTCGCGTCTAGTCTCTACAAACAATCGACACTCCCGACTTGTCTCAATATTTAGAGGTTTTTGTAGCACAATCTAAATTCCCTATATTTTTCTCATTATGTAAATAAAATTTGAAGTTCCTTAAGTCTCAAGAGGATCTTTTAAAGAATTATGAAGAGGTTTGTGCTTGGATCGAAGTTCCTTAACTTGACGTTTAGTAGTCCAAAAATTTTGTGAGAATAGGGAAAATCGACTCATTCTGCTGTATATTATCTTCAAAATCTGTGTTAAGATCTTTTTGAACGCATAAGACTTGCGATTCCCGCAAGACGCGCACAATAGTGCACTGCCTCGCCGCGCATTTATTTAGAACTACATGACCGCGAACTTTAAAAAAGATCTATAATTAGGTTTGGATTCTACATAATTAGCCAACTATTCTTATTGAAAATGCCCTAGTCACCTGATGTTCTGGAGAGG
Organism: Elysia crispata; assembly: GCA_033675545.1. Classification (NCBI taxonomy): domain Eukaryota; kingdom Metazoa; phylum Mollusca; class Gastropoda; family Plakobranchidae; genus Elysia; species Elysia crispata. The sequence goes on from JAWDGP010007329.1 coordinate 1,326,590, forward strand.
ATTTTAGTCTTGTTAGTCACCTGAAGATCTTGTAAGGAATGAAGTTCTGAAAGTCACTTGAAGTTCTTGTAAAGATTGACGTAATGATGAACATTCGTAACGTCTCCTGTTGATTTAGTAAGGATTGACGATCCTGAAGTCACCTGAAGATCTTCTAAGGATTGACGTTCCCCAAGCCACCTGGAAATCATGTAAGGATTGACGTTTTCAGAGTCACCTGAAGATCTTGTAAGGATTGACGTTTTCATGGTCACCTAAAGATCTTGTAAGGATTGATGTTCCAAGCGTCTCCTAAGGATCTTGTAAAGATTAACGTACCCAGAGTCTCCTAAGGATCTTGTAAAGACTGACGTTCCCAGAGTCATCTGGAGATCTTGTATGGTTTGACGTTCCCAGAATCACCTGAAGCTTTTGTAAAGATTGACGTTTTCAGAGTCACCTGAAGATCTTGTGAGGATTGACGTTCTCAGAGTCTCCTAAGGATCTTGTAAAGATTGACGTTCCCAGAGTCTCCCAAGGATCTTGTCAAATTGACATTCCCAAAGTCTCTTAAGGATCTTGTAAAGATTGACGTTCCCAGAGTCTCCTGAGGATCTTGTAAAGATTGACATTCCCAGAGTTTCCTAAGGATCTTGTAAAGATTGGCGTTCCCAGAGTCTCCCAAGGATCTTGTCAAGATTGACGTTCCCAAAGTCTCCTAAGGATCTTGTAAAGATTGACGTTCCCTGAGTCTCCTAAGGATCTTGTAAAGACTGACGTTCCCAGAGTCACCTAAAGATCTTGTAAGGTTTGACGTCCCCAAAGGCTTTTAAGGACGTAAGGATTAACGTTACCAAAATTACGTCAAGATATTGAATGGATTGTTAATAGTACTCGGAAGATATTATAAGATTCCCAAAGTCTCTTTGATGAGGTTTAAGTTGTAACGTTTAACGATCCCGAAGTCACGAGAAGGTTTTGCTAGGAAAGTCGTTTGTCACAAGGTGGTTTGTTATTCTAGGAATTCAGATCAAGATCACAACTTAACGTCATACAAAAAACTAAGTGGCACATAGAATAAAACGATTCAAACTTTGTGCAAGTCCAGAGATCCTTTCTAGACCATACAAGGCGATCAGAATGGTATACATGGGTGAAAGAAGTCAGCTGGCAGGAATGTAGGGCAATGATTGCAATTCTATTTTTACGCCATTGTTGAACGGTTAAGGGGGATTCCTTTAAAATAATTAGGTGAAGGTTGACGTGAATGAGGGGCCGGGGAAATCCTAAAAAAAACAACAACCCTTAAATGAAGCCTGTTTGAGTCAATAGGCATTCATTTGGTACGTCCCAAGGAATTTCTCATTAGTCACAGAGATGTTTGCGTGGGTTTTTAAATTGACAAAGAGTCTGGATTTGAAAAAGAATAAAGAGGTTAAACAGATTCCAATACAAGAAACCAGAAACACTGTGTCTCGTTGGAACTTCCTGAGAGAAGTTGTAGGTGTTTCACAACACTTACAGCCAAACCTGGAGGGAAGAGTAGCCAGAATTTGGAACTCTGTGTGAGTGTGTGCACGACCTCAATGTGGACTCACAACATGTGTGAGTGGCAGGTTGATCGGTGTTGCTGAAGAGAAGCAGATTTATTTACTTCTAGGAAACACGAAGGGGCAACTCTTTTTCTTTCTTTCGTGAAATATCTTGAAGTCAGCCGTGTGTGGGGTAGGGGAGTGATCAGTAGTAGTGAAACTCTCGCTGTTTAGTTCATGGAAATCAGCTGTGAGGAGCCTTTCAGGAGCATAAAAAAGAATAGGGAATGCGACCTAGTTGGAAGTCATGAGCTCTTCTTTAACTCGTTTTTAGTGTATCAAGCGATAGCTTCTACAAGAATGCACATTGGGGTGAACTTTAAAGTGAAAAAAGGAAGCATATAATGAGTACACGAGACAGCATTATTTTACAACAAAATTATTTAGTTCTGTTTAGATCTTCAAAATGCTTTTGATTGTTGAACAAAACTTTAAATTTCCAACACAAGGGGCATGACTCTTTGTGACATGGCGTTCCCCATAACTATCCGTGCTGAGTGTTGAGTCGACCAGGAGCGTCAGATTTTATCTTTCAGGAAGTCAGGAAGAATATTACTGCTGCTGTGCTGATCCGGTACATGTCATAACTATCCGTGCTGAGTGTTGAGTCGACCAGGAGCGTCAGATTTTATCTTTCAGGAAGTCAGGAAGAATATTACTGCTGCTGTGCTGATCCGGTACATGTCATAACTATCCGTGCTGAGTGTTGAGTCGACCAGGAGCGTCAGATTTTATCTTTCAGGAAGTCAGGAAGAATATTACTGCTGTTGTGCTGATCCGGTACATGTCATTGAAAGAATTGCTTCACTTATGTGTAAGTAGTTAATTGCAAAATTGATGACCAAATCTCTCCCTTTTTTTCGTTTACATATATATATATAGAATAGCTCGTATGTTAATGCTGCGCCTTCATTTCTCAATGCCCTGTTAAAAATCAAACCAGTTTATTTCCTTGTTATATACTAACTCAAGATTTTGAGTTTATCTTTGGAAGAAAGGTGTCTTTAAAGGAAATCGGCTGATTCTGTCCTTCCCGATCTGTTCTTAGATCCTTTTAAACTCTTATTATAAAGCTGTGAATTTTCGCTTTAGGTGCATAAAAGTGCACTGCCTGCGGGAATTCATAGCCGAGAAGTTACATAAATCTAAATGATAATGAATATATTTTTTAAAAAACCTGTAAATAGATTTGGATTTTTCAAAATTAGTTAACTATTTTGATTATTCTGTGTAGTTGATAAAGAGATAAATAGTTACAAAGAGTCACCCCGTAGCAGGGTTCGTAGTCTCCGGAAGATTTTGTGCGGTTTGACGTTTCCAAAGTCACCTGAGGTACTTGTAAAAGGTTTCACATTCCTAAAGTCACCTGAGGTACATGTAAAAGGTTTCACTTTCCCAAAGTCATCTAAGGTACATGTAAGGTTTGACGCTCTCCAAGTCACTTGAGATACATGTAAAATGTTTTACATTCCTGTCACCTGAGGTACATGTAAAAGGTTTCACATTCCTAAAGCCACCTAGAGTCTTTTAACATTTGAAGTTCTAAGGGTCTTCGTAAGATCTTGTAAGATTTGAAAACAGAGAAAGCGAACTCCTTTTTGCACCTTTTTGCACTTATACAACATACCATTAGCTAAATATCGAGAGCTCAGATGGATCTTTATTTAGTTTGGGTTGTTTCAGAATTAGATGGCTTCTAGTTTTAAGCTAACAAACACTTACATAAGTAGTATGTTGATCTACTTAAATTTTTTAGCAGAGTTAGATAAAGAGGAAAGTAAGTGATCATTTATATACTGTAGCATCGCCTATGGAGAGAAGATTTTCCAAAGTCATGAAGTTTTTGAGCAATAAATGTAACAGTATATTTTTTTTAATAGAAAATTTGTTCTCAAGCCTTTTAACATATAAAACGTTAGCCGGTACTAAGCAGAGCTAAACCGAAAACATGAGACTCTAAAGTCACGCAAAGACGTTGTGGGGCTCGAAATGCGAAAAGCAATTCCCTGTAGATTTCCGGGCGGACGCTCTAACCCCCACAGCGACTGGCGCTCTTTAATCGAATATTCTTGTTGAAGAGTCGACGGGTGTTCGCAAACCCGAAATCCGGATTTCATAAGTGGTTATATCGTATCTAAATCGTATCTAAATCCTTCGGATATTATTTGAGATAAAGAGAGATGAATGACATGCTATTGTGGATGGACGAAAAAATGTGCTTCAAATTGAGGTTTTTTTTTGGTCTTTACTGACAGTGCGTAAGGCTGGCCCTCATGGCCCTCTATCGGCATCAATTATTAAGTTAAAATAAATTTTACCCATAACTGAAGGATATTGCTTCATAAAAGGCAAGAAAGATCGTTATCTATTTTTTTTTCTTATTGTCAAAAGCATTACCCTGTGCGACTAAGGGAATCCTGCTGCTGATAGAGATGCTATGCTTCAGATCATTATAAAAAAAAAATATATCTTTTTAATTAATGAATTTAGTTTTATTAGAGAATTAGAGTAACTCATATATCTTTTTCTACATTTTGGATTGTCTCACTCAACTCTATCTACAATGATTTAAAACGATGAAATACATAAACTTATCAATATCAGTATTGACTTGATTATTTGTACCTTCTACGTTTTGCGAGATGGGTGCGGTCCTCATAAAGTGAACAAATGGAAAATTTCGAGTCTTCTCTAGTCTTGTTACGAGAATCAGATGCAATAAATTTTGACTCGTTCAACCTCAGAGATCAGTAGCTGGAAGGAAAAAGAAAATCCATTCCACAGCGGCTTACGACAAGACTCTTGAGTTCAACATTTACAGGTATGAATGTGTGTGCCTGTATACTGCACTGAACGACGAAGGCAACATACTTCTTTTTCAAACGATCATAATGTGAAACATAGCGTATTGACGCACTTACACTGGGAAGCTATGTAAACATGTTCATGTAAACAGTGCAAGTGAAATACCCGACCTTCACTCCTTCACCTCTCTCTCTCTCTCTCTCTCTCTCTCTCTCTCTCTCTCTCTCTCTCTCTCTCTCTCTCTCTCTCTCTACCTAACTCTCATTCTCTCTTAGTCACACACTCTCTCTTTCTATTTTCTTCCTCTCCCAATCTCTCTCGCTTTTCTCTTTTCTCTCTCCACCCCGGTGCCTGCTTTCCCTCTCTTTTTCTTTTCTCTATCACTCTCTCTTTCTTCATCTGTCCTCCTCTCTCTGTATCTCTCTCTATCTTTCTATTCTTATTATATTTAGTATTACCAACTAATTATTGATAAATAATAACATCGACTCTCTTTATCAATCTTTCTCCACCAATCCCTCTACCCCCCCCCCCCCCCTCACACCCACATTCCAACCTTCTTTTCACCCTCTTCTTCTCCCCTTTCCCGTCTAAGTACAAAATCTTCTCAGTTCTCTCTCAGTATCGGCTGATTTGACCGGGCAAAACTTGCACTAAATCGAAGGTGAAGGTCTAGAGAAAGGTGTGCAGCCCGTTCCGGCGGTGCGTCCTTGCACGAAACAACACTTTTTTTAAGCGTCACAATGGAAAGAGCTATCAAACGAAGCATGTCAATGCCTTGTAGATACTCATGGCATTATTTCTTAATACCAAGTAGTCAGACTTTCCCCACCTGAAATGAGACTATGGTGCGTTCACGTAGGCCTGATCGGGAATTATTGATCATGTATAGACCAGATCTAGGTTGAAGCCCTGGTGCTTGCTGTTTTGCACATTTGCAGAAAAACTGTAACGATTATCAGTCGAGCTGTCCTTAGTTTCGCCAGGAAAAAAGAAAGGCTCTGAAGTTCATGAGTTGTTTCATAATTTGAGCCAATGTTATATCGTCTTGTTGTCTTTGTTGTTGATGATTGTCTTCCTGTTGCAAAAACTCTGAATTTATGACCATAAAAACACTAAAACGTTTAGTTATACAAAGCGTGATAATCCTGATTGGGATCTCACGACCTTAAGATCCAACGACATCGATGGATTATCTTTATTAATATTCGCAGTCATATAACTCGTTCCTTTTCATATCAATCATGCTGTTCTCTGAATCATCAGTGGATTCACAAAAATGTAGCATATAATAAACCTTCTAAGGTGCCGCTGTTCTATCTCCTTACAATAGGCAATGAAGAAAAAAGTACAAGGTGTTTAATTTCAATATCATGTATTTATTCTTCGTCTTTCTTATTGCACCTAACAAAGTTGCAGATTTAAGGATATTAAAATGATTTCATCTCCACTTTATAAAATCATTTATAAAAAATAATGACTTGAAAATGCCGAGGATAAGAGCAGCAAGAACAGAAATAAAGTAATTCAAAAAA
>JAWDGP010007329.1:1337500-1415000 GCA_033675545.1 Elysia crispata
GTTCCTAAAGTGCGTGGATCTAATGAAAAAAAAAGTAAAAAAATATTAACAAACCAAAAAAAAAAAAAATACTTAAAAAGAAAAAAAAGAAAGAAAGAAAGAAAAGAAGCGTTCAATTCACATTAACCTAATATACTTAAAAAAAAAGTTGTCTCTCTCTTTCTCACTCACATACTCACTCACTCACTCTCTCTCTCACTCACTCACTCACTCTCTCACTCACTCACTCACTCACTCACTCACTCACTCTCTCTCTCACTCACTCGCTCACTCGCTCCCTAACTCACACTCTCTCTCAGTCACACACTAACTCACTCCCTCACTCACTCACTCACTCACTCTCTCTGTCTCTCTCCAACTCACTCACTAACTCACTCACTCACTCTCTCATTCTCTGACTCACTCACCGACTCATCCATTCACCCACTCTTTCTCTCACTCACTCACTCACTCACTCACCCACTTAGCAACCGACTCACTCATCCACTCACCCACGCACTCACTCACCCACTAACTCACGCACGCACACACCCACTCACTCACGCACTAATACGCTCATCCACTCACGCACTCTTGCACTCACTCACTTACCCACTCACCCATTCGCGCACTCACGCACTCATGCACCTGTTCACGTACCACTCACGCAACCACCCACCCACTCACCCACGCACTCACTCACCCACTCACGCACTCACCCACTAACTCACTCACTCACTCACTCATTCACTCTCTCATTAACTTTTCACTCACTCATTCTCTCATTCACTCACTCATTAACCCACACACCCACTCACTCATCCACCCACCCACCCACTCACACACCCATGTTTCGGATGACGTTCTTTTTTGTATGACTCTCTTTCATTACGTATAATTTCTCGCCAAAATTATGTTCATATTCATAATTTACTTTTTTTTAAAAGAAAATTTAAAAAAAATTTCATTGCTTTTGAAACTAATGGTGATGAATACAAATTTTCTTCAAATTACTACGCCGTTTGACCTACCTTTTAGAAAGTTAACATCATCACATAAATGACAAATCGGTTAAAGACAATCATTCCTATAAATGACATTTCAGCTTATTGTAACAGTTCTGACCTTAAACAAATTTTAACACAATACTGTTTTCGTATCTGTCAATTTTATCCACGAGAGACAGATGTTTTCTTTGGGCTATTACCAACTGAAATAAACTTTATAAGCGTCTTCACTTCATATCGATATGTTGTGTGTAAATATCTTTTAAGTTTATTGAAAAAGAAAATGCTGTGTTGCAGGGCGTTTGTTGAGTCTGCCGAATGTTACATCAAGTTTGGTTTTCTTTGTTTTCTGTTCTTACCAACTGTTCAGTTTTCCAACTGAAAACCTTTTATCGTCTTCCAAAGATGTCTAACATTTTTATGTTTTAAAGTTGTGACGAATTTTTATGGGGAAGCTCAGAACGATCAGAACGTTTTTTTTTTAAATTTGTGACCCTTTCAAAAGAACTTCTAAAGTTTTAGATAATTAGTAGAAAACCCATCGGTAAGTTGACATAAAATTTCAATTAACAAAGACATACAATATTTTGTTTTTATTAAAATACATTAGAACATTAGGCTAAAGAACACTCTAGAAATACTCAAACAAAAAAATATAAAATAAAGGCATGTGATATTTATCTTGCCAAAATCATCATCACGCCTAGTTGTTAAGGCTTTAAGTTTAATGTGTACAGATTTTTGGATTCAAGAAACTTCACGAGTTGCTTCTTCAATCGAAGTAAAAAAAAAAAGGGAATAAAAAAACTAACAAACTTGCCATCAATCCAATCATTCGGATAAAGCGAATTAAATAGATTTGCTTTTAAGTGGTATGATTTTTACCGGTGAGTATAATTCGTGTTAACAATACACATTCTAAACACAAGCGCGTTACCGTGGACCGTAAAAAATTGTATCCTACTGATTCTCAGTGGATAATCTCGTCTCAATTTTCACTTTAGAATACAGATGAGCACAGTTTATGAGGGCCTGCAAATTGAGTTTCAACATTATGATTCTGATCAAACAAGGGTAATTAAATCAGACATAGGTATTTAAAAAAAAACCCAACTCAACAAATCTTTAGGTATGTATTTTGATTATGATATATGAGTTTACATTGTTTTACAGTATTGTAACAGTAAAAAATATGTCCTAATTCAGGCAATTTTTTTTCCAAAACCCCATTTACAAGGTTACCCTCAAAGAAAAGTATCTACAAGAAGTTACATGGACTACTACAGCAACAGCAGCAACAGCATCATCAGCATCAGTAGTAGTAGTAGTAGTAGTAGTAGTAGTAGTAGTAGTAGTAGTAGTAGTAGTAGTAGTAGTAGTAGAAGTAGTAGTGGTAGTAGTAGTAGTAGTAGTAGTAGTAGTATTACTAGTAGTAGTTGTAGTAGTAGTAGTAGTAGTAGTAGTAGTTGTAGTAGTAGTAGTAGTAGTAGTAGTAGTAGTAGTAGTAGTAGTAGTAGTAGTAGTAGTAGTAGTAGTAGTAGTAGTAGTAGCTGTTGTAGTAACTACTCATAACTTACACTAAACAAGCCTCCTTATACCTACCTGTTCATGGTCTCATCTACAGCTGAAATATATGGAATATAAGCACAATGTATCTTATGCTTGGACTTTGTTTGCAATGTACATTTGAAAATTAAAATCGTAGCACACATCCACAGAGTGAAATTTTTTGCAGCAGATTTCTACAACTTACTTTTCAAACTATTATTCTTTTTCAATTCTTTCACATTTTAATTATCTCTTGCGATGTTTCTAGATGTTGTTGTTGTTTTTGTTGTCGTTGTTGTTGTTATCATTATTGTTGTTATCATCATCATCATCATCATCATCATCATTATTATTATTATTATTATTATTATTATTGCTACTACTACTACTACTACTACTACTACTACTACTACTACTACTACTACTACTACTACTACTACTACTACTACTACTACTACTACTACTACTACTACTACTACTACTACTACTACTACTACTACTACTATCATCATCATCATCATCATCATCATCATCATCATACGAATCAGAAACAAAATAAAACCAAAGAAAGCAGTGTGGCTTTGTTGAGGAAAAAGGTACAACAAAATAAATGAAAATAGTAATTGAACGAGCTCTAGAGGTACAATCAGAAGTACAATATCTGTGCTTAATTAACTGAACCATGGCTTTGACAGAGTAAGACATGATGAGATAATCACACAACTGACACAGTTGAAGATAAATGGAAAAGATCTAGGAAAACCATGTACTGAGAACAGACAGCAGCAGTGCGAGTTGACTGGGAAATCAGCTCATTTAAAAAGATAAAGCATAGTGTTAGACACGGATGTGTGCTTTCCTCTCTGTACAGTAAAATGATTATGTGAAACCTAAAAGGATAACCAGGAATTAAAGCAGGAGTTCTAAACAATTTAAGATACACTAATGACACTTAACTGATTGCAGAAAAAAGGTTTGCGACAATTACCAGGTATAGCAGAAAGAAAGGGTTGGAACTAATTAGCAAAAATAAAAAATAAAAATTAAGAAATAAAATTTTTTTTATATAAATTGAAACATTAAGTATCCACAGATCAACATAACGGGAATAAACTCAAGAAAAAGAATCAATTCAAACACCTGGATTCTTTAATATCAAGCAATGGACGCAACAACGCTGAAATTGCATCAAGAATAGCGCAAGCAAAGAGGAGTTTACAGAGATAAAAAATTGGTACCAAAAAAACGCATCTCCATTCGCACAAGAAAAAGAGCTGTGGGTGCAATATTGAACCCGTTATGATGTTTGGATGCAAGGCTTGAACGATATGAAAATAATCAATTCCGTGTAATGGTTCATTAAGCATTAAGCACCTAAAAGTTCTAAAGGTTCTTTCGATCCATAGAGTTTCTCCTTTGATGGCTTAAGAGACGTAATCTTTAGCCTTTTGCAGACTTGTTTTGGTACAATGTTGGCTGATGCGTCAGAATCTATCAAAATTTGTTCCTCTTTCAGTTAATGAGAATATCCATTTTTGAATTTTCGCCACTGACAGCAAAAATATCATTATTCTCATCAGTGGAAGCCTCGACCTCGAGTGTGTGTGCAATCTTGACTTACTTGCGTAGTCAGATTTCAGCTGAAAATTAAATCTACTTTTTGTTTTTCGAAATGTCTGTTTTGAGTGTTCTTCTTTTTGTTTAGTTTTGCACATCGATTGCAGGTGTCCGACCTTGTTACATGCAAAACAAGTTTCGCCCGAAGCCCAACAGTCTTTGCCTGTATGAGTCCGTTGACCGCATCGTGTACATTCTTGTTTCTGTTGGTTTGCATTTGAACTGAATTTAGCTTTGGCATCATATGTTGATCTGAATGCTGAATTTCTGCTTGATTTTGAATGATGATATCCTTTCCACAGGTAACTGTCTTTTCTTTCATCATGTTTGCTTGCCTGTAAGCTTCCTCGTGAGCCCTAGCAACACTGATCAACTGTTCCAGTTTCTCTGGCGGGTCTTTCAATAACACTCTTCTAAGATTTTGTGACTTACATTTCTCTATAAACTTACCTTTGATCATATTTTCTAATTTATCTCCAAAATCACACCTATTGGCTTGTGTTTTCAGTCCGGTGATAAAATTTTCACAGGAATCTAATTTTTTGTTCCTCTTGACGAAATTTGTGTCTTTCGAAAGTTATGGTTCTTTCTTGATGGTTCAAAATAGGTAGTCAAGTCTTGTAGTGCCTGTTTCAGTGTCATGTTTTCATTACTATCATCAATAATGGTCTAAAAATGGGCTGGATTGCTTCGCCTGCGCAATGGAGCATGATCGAAACTTTTTGCTTTTCGTTTGTTACATTGATTGCTTCAATTGCTTGTAGATAATGTTCTAGACTTGTTTTCCATCTGCATCACCTTTGACAAGCATCTGATGTATGCGGATCAAAATTACCTACTGGTGATAGTTTTATACCTAGGCATGCAACTGTGGCCATTGTTGTTGTTGATGATGATTTTTGTTGATCTGTCTTTCTTGACTTGATCTTCTTGGTCTGGATCTACTCTAGACCTTATTTTTTCTAGGGTTCTTGGGGTTGTGCATTTGTGGTCTATTCACTGTCTACCTCGTCGCCAATTGTAGTGTGTGCGTCTTGCTTGGACATTAGAAACACCATTTGTCTCAACAACAAAACTTGTGCATATCCGATTGCCATCTTGATTTTTTTCTTCTTTTAAAATTTCTTTCCATCAAGAGATAGCATTCTCAAGTGTCATAACTCAGTCAATCTTCACATACAGTAAAGTAAATACAGTTGTCTTTCTTACTTAATATCATCCAGACACTACAATAGCCATTAGTACTGGGCCGCAATAATGGGAACAAAAATGGACTTCAATTTAAATTAAAAGTAGAATATATCTGGACCATAAGAGAAACCTAAAAGAAATTTAAACTTATTGCATGGAAGTATTCATTGGTTATGTTTGCTTAATGGTGGATAGAGCAGTAATGATTTTCAAGCAATCTCAAGGAGGGGAGTCTATGCCTCTTCATTGCCAAATTGCTCCTGTGCTTGGTATTTGTCACTTTGGGAAATAATCCAACATTCTGTCTCCAGAAGTGATCCGTTCATGATCCTGAAAATTTTCAAGAGATAGAGTTACAAGGCAAAAATAGTCAAGTATAATGTGAAATAATTTCGATTTTAAAAATAGACAAAAAGCTCTGGAAAGAACGTGTTCGATTCTGATTAAAATCATGATTACATAATTATTATGTTATATCACAATCACCGTCATTACTTATTATCATTATCTTTGTACTTTTCTTCTTCTTCTTCTTCTTCTTCTTCTTCTTCTTCTTCTTCTTCTTCTTCTTCTTCTTCTTCTTCTTCTTCTTCTTCTTCTTCTTCTTCTTCTTCTTCTTCTTCTTCTTCTTCTTCTAATTCCTCCTCTTCCTCTTCCCTCTTCTTCTTCTTCTTCTTCTTCTTCTTCTTCTTTTTCTTCATCTACAACTACTACTGCTGCTACTACTACTACCACTACTACTACTACTACTACTACTACTACTACTACTACTACTACTACTACTACTACTACTACTACTACTACTACTACTACTGCTGCTGCTGCTGCTGCTGCTGCTGCTGCTACTACTACTACTACTACTACTACTACTGCTACTACTACTACTGCTGCTACTACTACTTCTACTAGTACAATTACTATTTCTACTACTACTACTACTACTACTACTACTACTACTACTACTACTACTACTACTACTACTACTACTACTACTACTACTACTACTACTACTACTACTACTACTACTACTACTACTACTACTACTACTACTACTACTACTACTACTACTACTACTACTACTACTACTACTACTACTACTACTACTACTACTACTACTACTACTACTACTACTACTACTACTACTACTTCTTCTTCTTCTTCTTATTTTTATTGTTGTTGTTGTTGTTGTTGTTGTTGTTGTTGCTGTATATCATTATCGTCAGCAGCAGCAGCAGCAGTAATAGTAGAGCTTCTTACTACTTAGAAGTTGAATCCATAATTAATTAATTAAGTATCTAATCAGAACTTAAAATTACATATAATCTTTCAAGAGCCTACACTGCATAATAAGATATTCTTTTATTTAGATCTTTACATATACCGAGATATTTGTAAGGCTTAGGATAATAGGAATCGGAATAATAAAATACACATGTAGATAGATCTATCTATAGATACATTAAAACCAGAAATATCAAACAGGCATTGATAACAATTTTAATTATCTAGATGTACTTGACTGTATAATAAAGATATATACCTACCCTTATTAACAACCTAGACTCTTGAATACTTTTCCTCCTTTTCTTCTTGAAATAAATGCCGTCTTCTGCAAACAAACGCAAATTATATATCCACCATTATTTTCTAAAAAAAAATCGTCGGAAACGCAAAACCAAGAGCTACCAGAAGATAGGAAGGTTAGGATGAGATCTGTATCTTTTTCCCAATTAACTCTCATCGTCAGTCTTATCACATGTTTTGATAACTTTTTTGACCTTAGTTTCTCTTTCTTTTTCTCCGAATTGAAAGGTTGTTATTATTGTAGAATAAAAATATTTTCTCTTTCTTATAATCTTCATCTATCATAACACCCCAGGGATAACTTAGTTGAATATTAAATAGTAACGATAATAATAATAATAATAATTAATAATAACAACAAAAACTACTACTACTACTACTACCACTACTACTACTACTACTACTACTACTACTACTACTACTACTACTACTACTACTACTACTACTACTACTACTACTACTACTACTACTACAAAATATCTACATTTACAGCAACTACTATTGCTACTAACTAGTATTACTACCAACAATACCAGCATTACCAATATTACTATACTACCACTACTACTTCTTCTACTCTTCCCCCTGTTCCTCCTCCTCCTCCTCCTCCTCCTCCTCCTACTACTACTACTACTACTACTACTACTACTACTACTACTACTACTACTACTACTACTACTACTACTACTACTACTACTACTACTACTACTACTACTACTACTACTACTACTACTACTATTACTACTACTACTACTACTACTTCTACACTTACTACTACTGCTGCTGCCGCTGCTACTACTACTGCTACTACTACTACTACTGCTACTACTACAACTACTACTACTACTACTACTACTACTACTACTACTACTACTACTACTACTACTACTACTACTACTACTACTACTTCTACTACTACAAAATATCTACATTTACAGCAACTACTATTGCTACTAACTACTATTACTACCAACAATACCAGCATTACCAATATTACTTTACTACCACTACTATTTCTTCTACTCTTCCCTCTGTTCCTCCTCCTCCTCCTCCTCCTCCTCCTCCTACTGCTACTACTACTACTACTACTACTACTACTACTACTACTACTACTACTACTACTACTACTACTACTACTACTACTACTACTACTACTACTACTACTACTTCTACACTTACTACTACTACTACTACTACTACTACTACTACTACTACAACTACTACTACTACTACAATTAGTACTACTGCTGCTACTACTACTATTACTACTACTACTAATACTAAATGTAATGTCACAGTGGAGCTTTGTGAATAGTTGTGAAGCAACGTAAAAAAAAAAGTAGAGTGCAGAATGTACAAAACAAAACAAAACTCGTGAGCTTTCGGCTTTACGCCTTCGGAAGACACAAGAACAAGAACAAGAAACCACACAAGGATATTCACATATAGAAATTTGAAATACAAACTATGAAAAAATATACGAAAAAGGTTGTAAATAAAAAGATCTTCCCCAGCATCAAAGCGGATTCCCATCACCTTTAAAATCTTTATCCAAAAAATTACTATTCTGTTATTCTCTAAAGTTCATATCCACTGCTGATATATTCTTCTAGAATTTCAAACAGTTAACTGATTAAGGAGCAACGAAGGCCGGAAAAATCCAATCCGTTTAATCTGCATTGCTGTTCTCGTCAAAAAATTAGCGTGGAGTTCTCTTTAAGGTCCGCAGGAAAAAAAAACAAACAAAAAATTATTCTCACAGCATAATTATACAATATCACATCATGAGAAACATTGGCAAAAAAGAAAACAAATAACAAAAGATACACAAATTGTATTTAAAAAAAAAAATTTTTTTTTCATTGGATCAATTAAAATGAAAATAAACATTTTTTTTTTTACTTCATTACATGCACATAAAATAATAATAAAAAAAAAACACGATTCAAAGACTAAGTTAAAGAAACTAAATTTCGGATAAATGCGAATAAAGGTCACAGAATAATACAAGAACAGAATTACAAATCAACTCTTCGTGTGACGCCGACTAAGTTCGGAATCCGAAAATGCGCCATTTTTTTTTTGTCTGGAAATTTTGTTAACAAATCGATGAAGATTACAAGAGTGCATTTTACATATCATATTGACAAGTATTAATTTTGTGATCTACTTTATTTTGAAAGTGGTTCATTAGAATGACTGAAGGGAAAAAAAAAGAAAAAAAAAGAGAGAGAGAGAGAGAGAGAGAGAGAGAGAGAGAGAGAGAGAGAGAGAGAGAGAGAGAGAGAGAGAGAGAGAGAGAGAGTAAATTTTTATCCTTATCTATATATAATTACAACTGAAGAAGAAAAAGAATGAGATATTCTCTAAGCTGTAAGTTGTTAAATTCTCTAGATTTAGATCTAGTTACTGCTAGCGATGTTTGTTTTACTTTTGTCCGACCAGTTCTTCCCTTATTTAATTCTAATAAAGTTATGCCATGCCAGGAATTAAAAACAGAATTTAATATAACTTTTACCATCATAATCGTGTTTGAATTATACATTCATGTCTAAGCTTAACCAAAGCAACGAGTCGTTCTGAGAAAATCTATTATGGCGGACGAGATCGGGTCTCGGCACAGGTTTTATGACGTATATGTATGGGACCTGTGAAACTGTATTATAATTAATCTGTGTATTAGACAAAGGAAACGAAAAGGGAAAAGGACAATTTATTCACATTTGAGAGGGTTTGCGCAAAATGATAACAAAATTCCCAGCAAATCAACACATTTTAGAAAATTAAACTTTAACTGCAACATATTTTTTGAGATTCCGTAACATTTGGATAATTTATTTCTCAGTGGAAAAATGTGTTTACCTGCTCTGTGGTTGTATTGAGATAGTTGAACTTGCACTAAGTAAGCAGATACGTACCGGTATTCATTTACACCTGGTTTTATGACTTACCTCATAGCAGCTATTGAAAGCTATTTTGACCAGCATTAATCAGAAAGACATCGGATTTTCAGAATACGTTGCAAGACACCCAAAAATGCGTATAATTATAAAAAGTCAGTAGAGCTTTTTCTCCTCTAATCATAATTTGTTTCAATGCCGAAATAAGACAAAGTACGGGACACCGGTATCGGCTTGTACTCAAGTGGACTTTTTTAAATATTTGCGGAAAAAAGGAACCTCCCGTTAAAAGTTTAAAGTTCACCCTTGGAGGTTCAGTGTGTCCCCGTTTGTTAACCTATGGGAATCTGAACTTATGGGGGTAATCATAGCACACAAGAGCACGCCTCGCACAATACTCACGAGAGAGGAAGAAAAGAGGAAGAGAGAGAGAAAGAGAGAGAGAGAGAGAGAGAGAGAGAGAGAGAGAGAGAGAGAGAGAACAGGAAGAGAAATAGAAAGATAGAGATTGAGACAGAGTGAGAGAAGGAGAGAGAGTGGGAGGTGAAAGAAAAAACGTTGAAAGGAAACAGGAAGAGAAAAACAAGGAAAGTCATTTGTAGAGAGAGAGTGAAGGTAAGAGAGAAGGGGTATAAAAGAGGCAAAAAAAGAGAAAGAGGATGTTAGAGACTTTTTTTCATTTTGAAGCTGAAATAAAATTTCGACCTATTGAACTTAAAATGAACCAGAGAATTTAAAGATAAATATAACGCACGGTAGTGTAAAAGAGAGGTAGATCCGTAAAGAGATTACCGAAGTTTCAGATACGTAATTAAACAAACTAGTGTTGTATGTGGATGCCCATGCACCGCCTGAGCTTTTACAGTCACATGTCTGGACCGCCTTAGGACGTCTATACCATCGCTTGCTTGCTACTTCCCGTCGCTCCTGTTAAAACAGACTTGAATCATATTTTAAAGCTTTAAGAAGCGGTAAAGGAATTTAAATCTTACTCTTGATTAAAAAAAAAAACCACAATGCCGGTTGTGATAGCGTTGGTAGTGGTGGTACTTATCTTTTTGTTTTTTTTGATGTTCTTTTTCTTCTTCTTCTTCTTCTTGTCCTCCTCATCTACCCCTCTTGGTCTTCCTTGTCGTCGTCGGTTTTCGTTGTTATCCTCCTCCTCCTCCTCCTCCTTCTTCTTCTTCTTCTTCTTCTTCTTCTTCTTCTTCTTCTTCTTCTTCTTCTTCTTCTTCTTCTTCTTCTTCTTCTTCTTCTTCTTCTTCTTCTTCTTCTTCTTCTTCTCTTCCTCCTCGACCTACTCATCTTTCTTCTTTGTCGCCGTCGTCCTTCTTCTTCTTCTCCTTCTTTCATATCAAATTCCAAACGACCGACGCGATATGAAACAATTATAGCATTCAGATAAACACATCGTGGAAGAATGATTTACATGTCTCTTTTAAAACAAAAGGTTTGTGACCTTTCTAAAGTCGTGTATAAAAAATGTAAAAAAAAAAGCAACTAAAGAGATATTCTCCTACCTTCTATGTAACGTGCTTAAAATATTTTATAAAAACACACATCTCCTATTACTACAATGATTTCTTAGAGCCAAGATTCTTACAAAATTGTTCATTTCACAGCTCAACACAGCAGTGATGAGGCAAACTCTGTCGACCTCATTCCTGTGCCGGCCACTATCCCTGCTCGGAACAGACGATGTAGATATCTAGACTGCTTACCAGACCAGAGGGGGGGAACCTGGTTCTTGTTCTAGTTCACACGGCCAGAGCCGCTGTCTACCGGTCCTGGGTGAGTAAAAAAATATCCATCTATTTAGAGCGTACGCTCGATCAAGACCTTGATGTTTGTGCATGGAGATAGCTTCTTTAAAGATTACGTTTATGTTATTTCATTTTCTTTAGTTGCAGTTTTTCCTGTGGATAAGGGAAAGGGCACCGAGTTTTGAAGAACATTTATTTAAATTCACCGTGAAATTGTTTTTTTTTTTTTTTTTTTAAATAAGATAGATATGCGTTTGTTTCAGGAACAATCGTGTACAGTTTTATTTCATTTTCAAAACCATAATAAAAATAAATTAAATTTATGTCAAACGTAATAGTAGTAGTAGTCGTAGTAGTCGTAGTAGTATAGTAGTGGTAGTAGTAGTAGTAGTAGTAGTAGTAGTAGTAGTAGTAGTAGTAGTAGTAGTAGTAGTAGTAGTAGTAGTAGTAGTAGTAGTAGTAGTAGTAGTAGTAGTAGTAGTAGTAGTAGTAGTAGTAGTAGTAGTAGTAGTAGTAGTAGTAGTAGTAGTAGTAGTAGCAGTAGTAGTAGTAGTAGTAATAGTAGTAGTAGTAATAGTAGTAGTAGTAGTAGTAGTTCTAGTAGTAATAGTAGTAGTAGTAGTAGCAGTTGTGTTGGTGGTAGTAGTAGTAGTAGTAGCAGCAGCAGCAGCAGTAGTAGTAGTAGTAGTAGTAGTAGTAGTAGTAGTAGTAGTAGTAGTAGTAGTAGTAGTAGTAGTAGTAGTAGTAGTAGTAGCAGCAGCAGCAGCAGCAGCAGTAATAGTAGTAGTAGTAGTAGTAGTAGTAGTAGTAGTAGTAGTAGTAGTAGTAGTAGTAGTAGTAGTAGTAGTAGTAGTAGTAGTAGTTGTAGTACTGATGTTGAACTCATGTTTACATGGAATGATAGATGGAGCCGACTTAAACTTTCGCATCCTTTTACATTTAATAAATGTTTTTAAAATTGTGAAAAAAAAAATCTGTGTCGATTTAAGTACGTTTTAAACTTTTTTTTTTTTTTAACATGATTAAATCAGACAACTCGCTTTCGTTGGAAACCATGCCGTCATTCAATCGCCAATCGAGACTCTGGCCGCTCGTGGCAGTCGTGATGACAGTGGTCGCGATATGTTTGCTTATAGCTCTCATTGCCGTGTCCGCGAGGAAACCCGGAACTCCTGTAAGAACCTGTGGCAAGAGGGGAGGTGTTAGTATCGAAGACGTTGAACCGGCGCAACCAGGTCCTTTCCACGACTTGACAACGAGGGAGCTAGAAAGTCTCCGATCGTTTCTAGAGTCTGACCCGGACATCAATGCCACGAAGCTCAGGAACGACAGGCCACTGGGAAGCAACGCGCTTGTTCAGAGCTACGTCTCGGTGATTGATTTGTACGTTCCTCCCAAGGCTGCGGTTTTAGCTCACCTTGAGCAGGACCAGAAGCAGCCGCCAAGAGAGGCCCTGGTGGTTCTCTTCAGGGGCGATAAATCTCCCGCCGTGGTTGAAGAGCGAGTCTGCGGGCCGCTGCCAGGCGTGGTTTCTTGTCGGATGCTGAAGTCGTCCAAACGCCGTAACCCAGTGGAGTTCTCTATTCGACCTTTCAACATGCTGGAATTTGGAGCTTTGATAGAATTCCTGTTACGAGGAGCTGTAGAAGAAAAGGTGACTTAATGGATAGCCGATAAGTTATTAGATTTAGCTCCATAGAAAAAAGACTTGCATTAGTTCACAATACAAAAGTTAAACTTTAAAGACTACAAAATATTTTTGTGCTGGCTTTGGCTATTCAAAGCAACGGCTTTCAACTATCTATATTTTAATGGCCTCGCTGCTACATATAACATTTCTATACGTGTGGGATTTTCCAGAAAGTGTTTAATGTTCAACAGTTCTAGCTGTCATTTTCCATTGGCTATGCTTAGTTATCAAATAGAAAACGAGAAAACGTACGCTATGAACCCTTTGATTTGTCATATTATCCTCACAATAAATAAAAGACAGAAAATACCGCTTAACATTGAATATCATGGACTATACATCGCAAAACTGCTGTTGCAGTGATTTGTTCATGTACTTACTCGAGAGTATGAATATAAAAAGCTCGTTTAGTGCACTATTCTCGTTGCGGCACTATTTCTTTTGGACTTTTAACCTAATGCCACACCGTTTTATTCTTTCCAGCTGGGCTTCCTTCTCCGATACAGCTTCGGCATTTCCTATGCCAATTGCGAGGAAAACCCTTGTTTGGACTTCTTTACGAGTCCAGTGTCCACCAGTTTGCTCGGCAACATCGGACAGAGGCGACTGTGGGTGTGGGCCCATTACCCGGTGGAGTATTACCTGCTGCACCCTGTGGACTTTGCTGTGCTGGCCGTCATGGACGACGCTGACCCGACCACGTACAGGGTGGACAAGGTCTGGTATGCGGGGAGGCTCTACAGCAGTATGGATGAGCTGGCAGCTGGTTTTAATACTAGCAGGTTAGTAGGAGAGGTTCAACACGAAAACTGAAGCGTTTTTCCGATCGAAGCCATAAAAAATATTTTATACAGATTTTTATTCAAGATTGATAGTCTAAAAAAAAACCCAAAACCGAAACCAATAACAAACATACCATTTCTTGCGGTTATTCAAAAATATTCATCAGTCCTGAATTCGCAATCGTATTATGAAATGACGAAGATATTGATACTGTCATAGTATCGCACTCATCCAGATATATGTCTACAGTTTGTATTTGACCTGGGAAATAAACAAAGTGAAGAGCTTGTAATTGACATGGAAAATAGATAAAGTGAAGAGATTACAATTGGCATGGAAAATCGACAAAATGAAGAGATTGCAATTGGCATGGAAGTCGACAAAGTGACGAGATTGCAATTGGCATGGACAATCGACAAAGAGAAGTGTTTGTAATTGACATGGAAAATTCACAAACTGAAGCGATTGGCACGGAAAATTGATGAAGTGACGCGATTGTAACTGACATGGAAAATAGACAAAGTGAAGAGTTTGTATAGCAATTGACATGGAAATTACACAAAGTGAAGAGTTTGAAAATGGCAAGGAAAATAGACAAAGAGAAGAGTTTGTAATTGGCATGGAAAATGGGCAAAGTGTAAGGTTTGTAATTGAAAATAGACAAAGTGACGTGCTCAGGATAAAAGGTAAAATAGAAGATGTGCATATTAAAAAAGAAAAGACCAAGGAAAGAAGAAAAGCGAGACTGTATGTCCCTTTTCACGGTATCATTGGTCAAAGTTACAACAGGGGCATTAGCGTGTTGTGTTAAGTTTAAGAAAGCTGTGGGATGGCTATTGGTTACTCAATCAGAACATGCTATGAGATAATCTCTTCACGTCTTTGTCTTTTTATCTCTATCGTCTGTCTGTCTGTCTGTCTCTCCCTCTCTCTCTCTCTCTCTCTCTCTCTCTCTCTCTCTCTCTCTCTCTCTCTCTGTCTCTGTTTTCCCCCCTAATACTGACCTTTTGTTTCTAATACTTTTGTCGTTTTGTTTAACTAGATTAATTCCTGTTAAAACATGTCCAAGAAATTATTGCTTTATTGTTTTACAGCACGCTGTCTTTAATAGCTTTGAAATACTTTTTCTTCTCTTGTCCGTACATAACTATTTTCCTTGGCCATTTTCTGCTTTATAGAAGTGATGAGAATCAAGACCCTAGTTTAAGATTAAAAAAAAACAAACCATTAAAAGATCTGACTTTAAAACATTGATACATAAAATATTCCTTCCTTTGAGAAATTCAAATTGAACATTTATTCAAATTGAACATTTTTTCCCTATTAACTAATTTTAAGAGTAACAAGACAGTTTAAGGTAATTGATCTGATCTATTAAATAAATTAACATCTTAGGCCTTACATTACTTCCTCTATAACGCATTAATTTTAGCCATTCGAACATTCCTTTTCCCATTAACTAGCATTCCCAAAACGAAGCGTAAAATGCCGGAGAGAGGGGCAGATGTGTTTTCATCTCTCCATCCGAGAGGACAGGAGTTCTTATCTCAACCTCAGAGACCACCAAGATTGGTGGAGCCAGATGGTAAAAGATACTCTCTATCTCACAGACAGGTTCGTGACGATCGTGTATAATTCTCTTTTAGTGTTTCAATTCTCTCTTTATCTCTCTCTGTCTGTCTTTCTGTCTCTTTCTCTCTCTCTTTCTCTCTCTCTCTCTCTCTCTCTCTCTCTCTCTCTCTCTCTCTCCCTTTCTCTTTCTCCATTTCACTGTGTCTGTCCCTCATGATGTTTCTCTCTACGTCCATGCTTGACTGTTTTTCTACCCATCTATGCGTTTCCGGTCTGCATTTCTCTCTGTCTATCTGCCTATCTGTCTATCCGTCTCTCACTCGCTTCTCCCAGCTCTTTCTCTGTCTCTCTTTCTCTTTCTCTGTGTCTGTATCTGTCTCTGTCTCTCCCCCTCTCTTTCTCTATCTATCTTTGTCCATGATTCTATTCCTGTCCATATGTGACAGATTGTTTGTGAACATTTTTTTCTCTCTGTCCCTCTTTTTTCTTTCCGTCCTTGTCATGATTGTTCTTGTGTGACGCATTGTCTATATATTGCTATATTTTTTATACATATGAATTAAAAAACAACAACAAAAATGCACAAATCCTTCTCGTTCGGGTTAAAACGAAAAGTACCATTATGTGTAGAGTTGAGGATTACACTGGGATCAGTCCAAGCCGCGTCGGTGGGTGAATTAAGGATTTCTTCCTTTCCGTTTCGCTTTGCTCGATGTGGTGGATTTTTTGATATTTATAAGAGCAGTGAGATAATCCTGTTGTGATACGGCTTATCAATTATCAAACAAACACGTAAGTTTATTCACTGATAGGAATGAATCATTCACCATTCACTAGTTTAAAATGAAAGATATGATTTGTTTAATGATTAATGAATCATTATCTTGAATTCGCTTTGCTGAACAATTTTGCAGGTGAGCTACCTCGGCTGGCAGTTCAACCTACGGATGTCCTCTTTAAGCGGCCCGCAACTTTTCGATGTGAGGTTTCGGGGAGACAGGATCGCCTATGAAATTTCTCTTCAAGAGATTGTGGTCACCTACTCTGCTCACAACCCGATGCATGTGAGAATTGTAGACTCTTATGTGTTAAGTTTATAGGTTTGATTTGAAAGTAGGAAAGCTGCATTCATATTGTATTTAGTAAATTAATCTTCATGAACACTTTTTCCTCAATTTAAATGGTATTTAGTGATAAAAGCCTTCGTACAAAGATTGCTATACTATTATGAAAGAAGTTAATTCATTTGTTCTTGTTCCGTGGAATATTCCACAATAAAGAAAAACAGAGGAACTTAAGAGTGATTTTTTAGCTAACCTCCGATCATTGCTTTTTTCCTATCTTGGTCTCTCACTTGATCAAGCAGGTAACAAGAACAAAATCTAGCTTTTTTCTTTTAGTTTCGACATAGGACCCGCCATTCTTTCAAGATTTTTAAACAAGGATTGTACAATAATAGATTAACACTTAAATAATTCTTAAGAAATAGCGATTGCTGTGTTGATTAAAATGAGTATTGTCTGCTTCGATGCATCAGATAAATCTTCATGCTTGAATCGTCGCCTATACATGCAGCCATGCACAGAAAAACTAAACATGGCGACCATGGGTTGCCAATGATGTCATCTATAAAAATTTAGTTTGAGCCTTTATTAACTTAAAATCTAGCTTAAATATCCAAATCGGTGTTATATTGCATGACAAAATTATCGCCAATAAACTTCTGGTCATTTCATCTTGTTTTTTATATTTTTTAAAAATCTATTTTTAGAATGAGGCTATATTGTGCTCAGTTTAGAAGCAACAGGGCGAACGCTTCGATACTTGATTTTTAAAAAAATTTTATAGAGTCAATTGATTCTCCATCTTCTTTCCCCAGCAAGTGACCGATGTGGCGGATTCTGCCGGATATCTTGGGATGATGGCCAGGTCTTTGGTAGCTGGCGCGGATTGTCCGGAGTCCTCGACGTTTATCAGCAATGTTGGTTAATAAGAATAGGCAGTGGGCTAGTTTTATAAAAATACTAATCTATTTACTAATCTATTAATAATAGAACTAGGCGAAAAATGAGGACTATCAAACCGAAAATTTCTAGACCACCTTGGTACGTCAAATATCTGGCATAAAGGTGTTAATTGCCCTGAAGATTGGATAGGTAATATTATCTTTCACCAAAATAGTATCTTTGAAAAGTTAAAGGTAAAAATGTCTGTTTAATCACAGATATCTGTTTTATTTCATTGACAAGTTTGAACTTTTAGTCATAATCCCGAAAATTGTTTTCCAATGAAATCCATGGCTTTTTTAATATTTAAAAATTCGAACATATCCCTGTCAGCTTAAATATTATGTCCTGAAATTGAATGCAAAAATATATGGAAACTTCTATATACAGCATGATTAATCTTGAACACTTGTTTTTTTTTGCCATTAAAAAAAAAATTAGTCCCATATTTTCTCTCAGAACTCTTTCACCTTCCTCCTATCTAACTCTTTCCCGAAACAATACATCTCTTTCCGTCGCTGGCAGGAGCTGCGTTACATTCTCTGTAGGAATAAAGAGACTCAGTTTAAGCTCTGACATAATTATAGTGACCCGACTCTTGCTCTGTGAGCCTAACACGATCAATATCATCAACTACTGACCCAAGCTGTAAAACCTCGTATTAACCACCTCCTTTCTTCTCCCACCATGAAAACACCACAGACCGTTGCAGGCCAGCTGGTGAAAGGTCCCGTGCGCTTTCCTAACGCGTGGTGCCTGTTCGAACACAACAGCGGCTTGCCGCTTCGGAGACACATGGGCTACAGGTTCGTGCACGGCAGTTTTTATGGCGGTATGATGGACTCACACCTTACCCTGCGCACCATTCTCGTGGTCGGTAACTACGACTACATGATTGATTTCTCCTTCCACCAGAACGGCCTCATGGATGTGCGGGTCTCCAGTACCGGTGAGTAATTTTTTTTTCTAAAGTCCCATTTCTATTTTTACCCTGATAGTTGGGCTTAGAGTTTAAATCACAAAGAGATATACTCGTAGTCATGACGGTTTCATTAAACAGCGTTTAGTTACTGGCTTCCAGAAAATATGTCATTTCAGAGTATTTCATTCGCAGTTTGTGTCATTATGATGTGAAAAGGTAAATACATTTATAACTGGATTTGTCATGACATGAATTTTGATTCGGTTTCTACGTAGCAACAAACCAAACCAAATTATCACCAGTACCGGTGAGTAATTTTTTCTAAAGTCCCATTTCTATTTTTACCCTGATCGTTGGGCTTAGCGTTTAAATCACAAGGAGAAATACTCGTAGTCATGATGGTTTCATTAAACAGCGTTTAGTTACTGGTTTCCAGAAAATCTGTAATTTCAGAGTATTTCATTCGCAGTCTGTGTCATTATGATGTGAAAAGGTAAATACATTTATAAATTGGTACGTCATGACATGAATTTTGACTCGGTTTCTCAACTGAAACAAACCAAACCAAATTATCACCGAGCGATATTGCCAGATAAAGATAAAAGTCGCTCCGCGTTGGTGTGACCAGCTCTGTGTTTACACGTGACGATCTTATTTCGATTTATTGTTCCATAATGATAAAAAAGGGGGAAAATGCTGTTGGACAGTTGATACAATAGGATGACGCGCCTTTATGTGTGTGTGATGAAAAAACAGGAAAGAGGAAAAAGGGGGGGTCGAAGATATAGCTTCTGCTTGCGTGCTCCTTTACTAAGATCATACAACATAACACGAGGAAATTTAGCTCAGGTTAAAAATTTCCCCACGAATAACTTGTTTAGGTCATGCCATATTTAATCCACTATAATTTATCATTGTCTCCATTCCTCCCCGTCTTTTGTTTCTAGTCTCTATCTTTGTCTTGCTCTCTCTTTATTCTGCCTTTTATTCACTCTTAACTCTGTTTTTCCCATCGCCTTCCTCCTTCCCTCTTCGCATAAAAAAGAGCCGCATTCTCACCATCTGGTGATAGACAGAGTGAAACAGGGTAGGATATATATATATATATATATATATATATATATATATATATATATATATAGAGAGAGAGAGAGAGAGAGAGAGAGAAATCGAGAAGAATGCAGAAAGAACGAGAGAGGGTTTGAAAGAAAGTAGTAGTGGTTAGAGATGCATTTAAGGGATGAAAAAGACTCCAAGAAGGAGAAAGATGTTGAATGATGGATTCAAACTGAGATGCAGAGAGAGAGAGAGAGAGAGAGAGAGAGAGAGAGAGAGAGAGAGAGAGAGAGAGAGAGAGAGAGAGAGAGAGAGAGAGAGAGAGAGGGAGAGAGAGAGAGGATAATCTCATACTTTTTAAGCTAAAAAAATATAATTCTCTACTTATTCACCATTAATGTCCACCTCAGGCTTCCTGATGGTATCTCCCTACAGTGTAGAGGATTCCCCCTACGGCTATCGAGTACAGGAACACATTTTAGGGAATTTGCACCATCACTTGTTTCACTTTAAGGTGGATATGGACGTTGGGGGCACCACAAATAACCGGTACTCCACGCTGGACATCCACAAAGACAAGACTTTGTTGACGACTGTGAGAGAATACGAATATTTCTTCTTTAATCGCTTCTGCTATTCCTATTTTATTAAATTTTGTCAATATGAGTATTGATTTCCGCCAGCATTTTAGTCGTAAAGGGTTGTCATCTTATGAATCATAATCACTGAAGGAAAAGTGCATATATCCTTTTTTATGATCAAAACTAGTTATTCTCCTCGCCCCCCCCCCTTTTTTTTCCCCCACCTCCCCCTCTCTCTTTTCTTGTTATATCCCTTTCTTTCTCTCTTTCAAACCAGAAATTAGCTCTCTCTCTCTATCTCTCTCTCTCTCTCTCTCTCTCTCTCTTCTGTCTTGCTTTCTCTTCCCCCTCTCCCTTTTCCTTTCTGTCTATAAAGAAATTATTGATGTTTCAGTAAGTGCTGCTTGTATTGCTTAATAGAACTTGTAGGAGTAGCAACAGCAGTAGCAGCAGCAGCAGCAATAGTAGTAGTAGCAGCAGAAGTAGTCGTAACAGTCATGGTATTATTATTATTATTATTATTATTATTATTATTATTATTATTATTATTATTATTATTATTAGTAGTAGTAGTAGTAGTAGTAGTAGTAGTAGTAGTAGTAGTAGTAGTAGTAGTAGTAGTAGTAGTAGTAGTAGTAGTAGTAGTAGTAGTAGTAGTAGTAGTAGTAGTAGTAGTAGTAGTAGTAGTAGTAGTAGTAGTAGTAGTAGTAGTAGTAGTAGTAGTAGTAGTAGTAGTAGTAGTAGTAGTAGTAGTAGTAGCAGTAGTGGTAAAAGTAGTAATTGTTGACCTTATAGTGGCAGCAATAATAGTAGTGGTGGTAAATTTAATACAGGTACGATCATTTCTAATACAATTGCTGTTCCTTCTACTACAGATACCTCAATCAATGAAAAAAATAAAACTTTAAAACCCAGTCGATGTTTTTATTTTTAAGGCAAATTAAAAAAAAAATATATATATATTTTGAACACAGGATCCCAGTGTTACTTACTATCAGACCAAGGTGAAGCAGTCTCTGAAGTCCAAAGAGAGAGACGCCCTATATAAGTACAACTTTGAGAAACCAGTATATCATATTGTTCATAATGAAAACAACAAAACCCGATTTGGCGAGATTCGGGGATACAGGTAGGTAAAATTCTTCTACAGATATTCAATGCGCTAAAAAATTCTACAGCTAACTTTGTAGGAGTATGAGAATACAGACGGAAGGAAAAGAAGAAGAAAAGAAGATGAATATAAAAGAAGAATATATTGAGATTATGAAAATGATGATGATGATGATGATGATGATGATGATGACGGTAATAAGAAGAAAAATGAGGAAGAATAAGATGAAGAGAAGGAGGAGGCGTACTGTAAATGTCAAGAGTTTTCATTCAAGGATTCCTAACACAACACCTTTCCCCCTCCCCCCCCCCACACACACACACAACTGCCTCCTCGCCTCAACTTTCCCTTCTTCTCCGTCAGACTTCAGCTTGGCGGAATGTCCAAACAGCTGCTTCAGGAGAACAAAAATAACGAGAGAACCATGTCGTGGTCACGTCATCAGCTTGTGGTCACCAAACATAAAGAGGACGAGAGAACGTCGTCTTCACCTTATGCTATGTTCGACAGTGAAAACCCTGTGGTAGACTTCAGCACGTTCAGCGATGACAATGATAAGATAGTAGATGAGGTGTGAGAGAAGTAAACATATTAAGATAAAGTAGGATAAGAAAACAAAATTATTGCCATTTTCGGGAAGGTTAGGTTAGAGAAGGTTTTTTTTACGGATAAAATGTCATAGAATTTGAGATTTGTTGTTTACATACTTTTTTATGGCTACTGAAAATGTACAGTGAGAAAGAATAAACAAATTGTTCTGAAAGTGAAGTTGAGAAGACAAAGAATGAAAAAATGAAAGAAATAATTTTTTAAGTAAAGAGACAGATTTCCAGGTTGAAAGCCAGGAAGCAGAGATAGACACATCGTAAAGATATAGATAAGAAGATAGACAGACAGAAAGAAAGATAGATGGAAAACGTCTCTTTAAAAAGTATTTTGTTCGCTTATCTGAAAATCACCCCATAGGCATACAAAATTATGTTTCTTTAATAACCCAATCACCGACTCTTTCTCCAATTCCTATTTCACTTGTAAGCTCTAATCCATGCTGCTTACTCCTTTCTCTGTTTCTTCCTTTGAAATCATTTTTTCTCCTTCGAAAACCCGCAAGAGCCCCTCTTCTCACTACCTTAACACATCACGAGAACAAATTCGCAACCCCACCACAATCTCTCCTCCAAGTCTGTACCACCACAATATCCGCCGTATACTATCATGATTGAGACGCCTTCTCCTCCTCTCAACCCAGGACTTGGTATTCTGGTTGGCGATGGGTCTCCACCACATCCCACGCTCCGAAGATCTTCCCTTGACGGCCACGACGGGGACACGACTGAGCTTCTCCTTGACGCCCTTCAACTTCTTCCCCGAATGTCCTTCCATGACATCCAGCGACGCCACGCGTCTGGATCTCCTCAACAGCGACAAGCCCAGTGAAGGCGTAAGGATACGGCGCTACTACGGCCAGGAAGAGGAAACCTGCGCGCTGCCCACTTCGACGTACGAGAAGCAAGTTAAGGAGAACCCAGACGCGGCCCTGGAATCTTCCAAATTTTTGGGACTCCTTTGATAACAGTTTCTTATTTAAACAAATTGCCATAAAAATTGAGAAAATATAAAGAGAGTGGAGAGAGACAGGGACCATGAAAGCGATTGAGAAAGAAAGAGATGGAGAGAGGGAGAGACAGAGAGAGAGAGAGAGAGAGAGAGAGAGAGAGAGAGAGAGAGAGAGAGAGAGAGAGAGAGAGAGAGAGTGAGAGAGAGAGAGCGAGAGAGTGTGTGGAGATTTTAAAAGGAGTCAGGAAGGGAACTATGGTGTCTAGGCTATTTCTTGCCTGTGCACGATGCAAAGCAATTTAAAAAAAAAATTCAAATACCTGTTATTGTTTATTTTTTCTTGACGCCATACCTTATTGACTTATTTTATTGTTCTATGCAACATATTTTCCTTATGGAACTTATTGATGTTAAGTACTTGAGTTGTCTTTGTTTTTCGTTTGTTTCGGTTGAAAATAAGAAGACCTTGGGTTGTATTCCCGTCTGAGACGGTTATAAATCTATTCTTGGTTTGACAAAGAACATCCGCGTGCATATAAGTTATAAGCTATTTCGTTTATCACAGAGGAGTTTCATTACTGGTGACCGCCATTCGTAGTTTCATCTGTTTTTATCCGAAATGGCTCAACACTTTGTGAAGCCATTGTTTTACTTAGTATTACGCGATATTACCGTTTTTATTGTTCTATACTATAATGATATAACAAGGTTTACAGGAGTTTAATAACAAGGGGTTTCGTAACTAATGACCTCCAGCTACCCAGCTTTCGGGTGGGTATGTTATAACTGTAGTTGTGCATAAAACTGCATTGAACAGTAATATATACATACTGGTTAAACTTGAAACAGTACTAAAGCTAAGAATACTATATGACATAGGAAGAAAAGCAAATAAAATACTCGTTGGGTTATGTAGGGTGTGTTTAATATTCGATACATACAAAAGAGGGAATACACAATCATTACGTTACAAACGATATTATGGCAATTAGGGAATAGTCACGATACTCTTGAATCTAAAACGCACAAATTCTCTTCATCTTCATTCTCACATCGTTTCGTAAAAAACCATTTTATCTCATTTTCTCTTATTCAGCCATTCATGTATAATTATAATAATAGAACTAATATTGTTTTGAGCATCACGTTTTTCCTTAAAGAAAACAAAACATTTGTAAACTCATGAAAGCAACCGGTTTTAAGTGGCTGTTGACTTGCTCATATTGAAGTTACCATCATGATACTGTTCCTAGCCAGTGTATATTATTATTATTATTATTATTATTATTATTATTATTATTATTATTATTATTATTATTATTATTATTATTATTATTATTATTATTATTATTATCATTATCATTAAAAACGAGTTAGGTAGTGATCAATTAATCCATCTATTCAACTTCAAAACGCATGTGTCATTTAGTGTTTAAAATAATCGCGCTTAATTTTGACCAAGAAAATGAGGATTAATTCTAGCTCAACCCGATTATCTCGATTTCTTTACCAATTCTCAATTAGCATATCTAAAAGGTTTTCGTCCCATCCTTGAAAGATTCTTAAAATTGTCCAGAAAATAAATTGTCTCTTTTCTATTACCGGCTTTTTTTACTTAATGGACCATCAATTTGACGGCGATAAGTACTAGATTAATGAAGGAAACTCTTTTATTCATTTTATTAAAACAATCCCCGGACTTTCCTTGACTCCACGATAGTGTCTGGATCCTCCTCAAGCACTTTATCGTATTCTTGAGAGTACGGAGGTAGGGAACAGGTATCGTCGCCTCTGCCGTAACGTTCTACTCGGACTCCTTTCTTGGGGTCAGAACGGTCTTTGTGCTCGATTCGAATCTGGACAAAGGAAGCCGAGTAACTGTGTAAAGAAGCAGCTTAGATCTAGATCTAGTGTGAACAGTACACATTGAGTTATTTCTAGGCAGTAGTCGTGAATGTGACGGGGACTGAGTTGACAAGAGGTTGATGCTAATGTTAAGAATTTTGTTATTGCTTTTGATGATGTTGATAATTAAGATATTAATGATGGAAATGGTGGTGGTCATGATGATGATGATAACGACGATGATGTTGATGATGATGATGTTGATGATGATGATAATGATGGTTTACATGAGGATCATCATGATAATATATGAGGAAAGAATGATGACGATGTTGCTGAAAACAGCTGTAATATTTTGAAGATATTGATTGTACCCAGAACCCTCTTCTCACCTGATCTCTAGAAGACATAGAAGGACAATCTGTGAAGTAGTTGTAGGGAAACAAGAAGAACGTGAGGTGGTTCCCCACTGTTGGCGTCACGGGCAAGTCCTCTGTGTGCGGGATATGATGCATGCCCATGGTGATCCAGAACACCAGATCCTGTCACAAAGAGTGTTGATGAATACAGTGTGGGAAAACGATTATTGTACAGGGCAATGTGGTAATGTGATAATTATAAGAATAGGAATAGCTTAAAAAGGCTAATAATTAAAACTTGATTTTGTTTTTAATGAGGAATAGGCTAATTTGAAAGTTCAAAATGTGTGAACACGTTAAAATTAGGCCCTGTGTGTTTGTTTTCTGATTCGGAACCCTTTCTAGACGATTAGCTTTTTAGTACAGCGACTAATGCACACAGTGGGGAAGCTGGAATGCAATAGCTTATTTTCAAACAACAGTGATCTAAAACAAAGGGCAATAACAACAATAAATTCCATTCCGCCCATATTGAGATATGAATAGAAGTCTTCAGAGCTTTTTTTAACCTCCTTTTATTTTCTTCTTTGCACGTATTGCTTCATGAAACTTTTAAATTTTTAAAAGTGATTAAATTTGTAAAAATGATATATGAAAACACAAACCGTCAAACGCCTTCTTAGGTAGCTGCACTGACAAAAAATATAATTTATGTTTCCAACTATACGGATCCAATTATGAAGAGCGTGTTACCTGATCAACGATATTCTCGTCATCCTTGTAAAATTCACTGAAGTCTGTGACTGGGTCTTTAGAATCCCACATGGCATAAGGAGAGCTGGAGATAACCTCATCGTCCTTGTGCTTGGTCACTACTAGCTGGTGACGGGCCCAGGGGATGGTCACCTCACTGTCCACTCCTTCTGGGAGAAGCTGTTTGGACATGCCGTGTAGACCAATCCTGTACGTGTTGGGGAAAAAAAATCACCGATACTGGCTATAAGAATAATTTCAGCCTGACGGAGGTCATTAGGCCTCACGCGGGCCAGACATAACAAGGTTGAGTATTCTTGGCGAGACCTCTCCTAAGCAGCATGATTACGACGATGTCTAAAAATAGCCAGGGAACTATCAAATCCCACTTAGGAAATGATAAAAGAAAACAATAGTGTAACTTTTTCAGTCTCGATATCCTTCTTGTAATCTTAGTGTGATTATACTGATACTGAAATGAGAAAGAACAGATAGTATAGTTGCGCAAGCCATGAGAATCACCGTGGGTGTTGGGCTGGGTTTGTAAAAATCTTCGATCTATCAATCAATCAATCAATCAATCATATGAGAACGATATATAATTTCCTTTTGGCTTTCCTTCCCCTTTTTGTCGATACTTTCTGTATACACTGCTCGTGCTGTCGTCAATCAACGGCAATGTTTGGTATTTATGGATAGACGTTGAAAAGCTGAGTCAACCTTAAACTGGATGTTATAATTCAATGTTTTACATTGTATCATTGCATCAATCACGAAGAGAGTATATTTGGTATGGGGAACAGTTAAGCCAGTCGTAATAGCTCAACATTCTTTCAGAGCTGCGATCGGATAAATACCATTTGTATTAATTAAAAAAAAAATTACTTTCCATCGAAATTACAATTTCGAATTCCTCATAATGTGACCAAATTAGTTAACATTACTTTATTTCAAATTCCTTATAATGTGACCAAATTAGTTAACATTACTTTATTTCAAATTCCTTATAATGTGACCAAATTAGTGAACATTACTTTATTTTAGTTCTTTACGCTCGTGAGATTTTTTTTTCCTTTGAGCTTGGCAAAAGATTATGCTCAGTACGTATTAAAGTCAAACAATGTCGATGCGATTTAGAGGTTACACGGTGCAAGGTGGACCTATTACCTCTCAATTTGAAAAACAAAGAATAAATTTATCAATTTCCATTCACTTTACGTCGTAGTATTTGTATCATTTTTCCTTTATTGTCTAAATTGAAAATTCGTTTAAAAATTTTACCCTCCTCCAAAGTATGTTTCTTTTTGTTAAGAAAAAACATAATTTTATGTAAAAGAAGGAGTAAAGTCTAAAGATCATTTTAAAAAGCCCTAAAGGTCTGATTATTTTTTTTACCTTTCTCCTTTTTATATCTCTGTTTTTTTTTCTCTCATTTTCTAACTTAATATTGCCCTAGTCCTCATCCTACAAGGAAAAAGCAACAAGTAACTTTCATCAAAATAATCAATTTCAAACCATTCAAAAACAATTAAAGGAGAGTCAATTTTGAAAAAATCCATCTACTCATTATGCATAATTTAGGGTTTGTCCATTTATCAAATAAAAAAAAAAAAAAAAGATCCTTACTTCTGGGCGATTTAACTTCACGCTAAAGATGAAAATGATTGTAGTGGAAATAAAAATCAAACAAACATAGAAGTCATATCACTTCAACTATAACATTTTTTTAAGAATTTCCTTTGATCTGTAATAATGGCATTTCAAGGTACAAAGATACACGATTCTTCATGTACTACGTTTAACCTCTTCCGTAAGAAAAGCAAGAATATAGTTACCCCTAAACTTGTTAGCAAAGAAAAGCTTGCGGTAATATATTTGAAAACTACAAATTTGTCATATCCATCTAAAGTATAAATTTCAAGAGCATCTAGGACAGTTTCGTTCATTTTTTTATTGGCCATTACTGGATAGGCGCAAGTCTCATTCAGATTCCTTTCGACTTCATTTACATTGAGCTTCATCACTCATCTATTGCAAATCTTTTTTTCATCCTCAATAAATGAAAATTCAAGTTACAGGAACACCGCTTTAATAAAACTTCACTTTTATTGCGTAACCAACGGGCGAGTATGAAAACAGAGTCCCCTTCAGTTTTAAAAAGAACTTTATTATCTAAGCGGAAAACAAAAAGATAAAGGTTAAGTCTTACCTTTTATATCATTCATCTATCATTAACTCTTTTATCCCTCTTCTATTCTGGTAAAAGATTCGCAGAAAAACTTGAGAGATAAAAAAACTAAAAGGATATTAACCCTATTTTATTACCTGTAAGCTTTTATCTCCTTTAATGGTGTCTTCACTGCATCGTTATGAACTACATGATACTTTGGATAATCAAAGTTGAACTTGTAAAGGGCCTCTTTCTCCGTCTTTTTCAGGCTACGTTCAAACTTGGTTAAATGATACTTTCGAGGTTCCTGCATAGAAGACAATATTAGGGTTAAAACCGATAATCAGGATTTCTGGTAACCGAGTAAGTAGATAACTTGATAATACCAGCCTGCTTTTATTCTTTGCTTTGATATTCTTAAATTTCAAAATTTTCATAATTTGAATATTCTTTACACCTTCTTAACAATTTGACACGGGTTAAAATACCTACAAAAATAATTGAAGATATTTTTAGTATATTTTTTGGTCTCTTACAATGTCTCATTACTTTCTTAACACTATATCATTTTCTACACAAGGGCGAAAAATTGATATTTATTGACTTGGTTTTTACCTGCGTTGCAAAGAGAGATAACTTTTCCAACCGCTCTCCCCATCCCACCTATATCGTAATTCTTCTTTACCGTCCAATTCTTCCCCACACCCTCCCTCCTCACTTTTCTTATGCCTTTCTTGTAAAATTAAAGATTGCAGAGTATCTGTCTGTCTGTCTGTCTGTCTGTCTGTCTGTCTGTCTGTCTGTCTCTCTCTCTCTCTCTCTCTCTCTCTCTCTCTCTCTCCCCCTCCCTCCCCCCGCCTTTTCTTATACATACATTGTTATATCCATCTCACGTTTTAAAACTTTCTATTAATACGTTATCAGTATCTGTAATAACATTTCTTACCTCTTCGGAAAAAAAAAATCAAATGAAAGACTAACGCAACCACAGACACGTAAACACGCAAAAACACTAATATCTCCGTCAACCTAAAGGAATACAAGTATATCTCGAACAGCAAGACTGTTGGCGTATCGAAGTATACCACCACTAGCGTGCTCGAGAACTTAACTGACCGTCCTGAGCTGTACTTGGGCTGGTTTGATATCCAGAGTCTCGTATCTATTGGACGTGCCGGAGATGTCCAAGTCGGCCTTGTAGTGGAAGATATGGTGGTGGAGGCTGCCCACCACGTTCTCAGCTATCTGGAAACCGTAAGGTCTCTCGGCGGTCGTGTAGAAAGAGGGATAGATGTAACCTGTTGAGAGTCGAGGATAAATTTTCAATTGATTGAGCGAATATTTTTTTTATTAATGCCCATATATGCGTAAGGAGTAATACAAGCCCCCTCCCTCCACCCTTTTCGCGTTTGTCACTGAGAGAAACGAATTGTGGTGTAAGTTAGAACGAGGGATAGATGTAACCTGTCGGGGATCAAAGATAATTTTTTGATCGACTTGTTGAATATTTAATATATACTTCAGAGACGTTAATCCTTCGTTTCAGCAAAGAGTAAAATTAACTAAATTGTAACTAGAACGAGAGGAAGATATAACCTGCGAGATTCGAAGATTTTTTTTTGGTTTATTGGTTGCATATTTTGATTAAAATTCACTCATCAGGGGCGACAGTCTCCAGGTTTTGTCAAACACAAATAACGAACAAAATCGTAAGTTGAGGGAGAAAGCCCTGGTCCTTGGCAGCCGTGCAGAACGAGGGAAAGATTTCGCCGGCCGAAAGGTAAAGATCTTTGACAAATTAATTAACTGAATAATTATTTTCATTTAAACCCATGCATCAAGGGAGATAAGCCACGGATAATAATGTCAAAGATTAGAACGATGTTGCAATGTATCTCTTGAGGCTGTGTTGAGTATTTCAGAGTGAATATTTCTTGCACCTTTGTTAATCTCTTTTTTCACTTTGATAGGTCTGAATGAAACTGTGGCGGATATTTAAAAGGTGAAAATGTTTTTCTTTGCTCAACTCATTTGATCATATCCTGTTCTATTTTGTCTTGGTAAATCTTATTCTAGATAATTCTGTGTCGACCCATAGTGCCCTGTCGTAAGGTATATTTGCACGAAAAAACTATCATCTTGCAACAGCATTCAATTAAAACAAATGCTCTGACGTCACATATCGCACAATTCGTGTTGCTTGCGATTTGTCTCAAAGCATTATGTAGAATTTCATTGCAGGCTGCAAATTGTTTCACGTAAACATACTATATCATATCCTCTTTCGACTTATGTTATCTTACCGGTACTCATTATTCTAGACTCCAACACGCCGTTTTGATGGAAAATGAAGTCCACGATATAATCATAGTTGACTACGGTTAACGCTGAGCGCAGGGTGAGCACCGAGTCCAGCATGCCGTTGTAGAAGGCTCCCTCGGCCTGGGCAAAGGACAGATGCCGGCGAATAGGGTAGCCGTTGTTGTTCTCAAATAAACAAAGCGCACGGGGAATCTCCACATTGTTGCTCAGAGTTTGACCAGGGAATGTCTGAAAAAAAAAAAAGATTAAACAAATTCTTAAGGGGAGTAACGTTAGCTTGACTATAGCAAAGTTGGGAACGATTTTCAAAAATATAAACTGTAATGACAGCTGAAGGATACGAGGCCCTAATGACTTCTAAGAAAGCAGTGATAGGAGTTTTTCTTAATTTCAGAGAATATGACAAACATAAAATTTTACCTTTTATAAGAGAAAATACAATAAGAATAAACAGACCTAGAGCTAGAAAAAATTGATAAGTGCAAAATAGTGTACATTTTTCCTAGAAATAGAAGTTTATAAATTTCGAGGAGCATTGGTTTTCAATCTTATTAGCTCCGAAGCTTAAAAACCTTCAGTTCATTGTTAAGAATCTTTTACCTTCAGGTTAAAATTTAGACTATATGAGATATAAGAATATCTATTGCTATCACAATTATTTTTCAATTTACATACAGTATTGAAAACGATGCTGTCTGCCAACTGTTACGCGTTTCATGCCCTGAGACTTTCCATTTTGTGTTCGAATCCTTTTTGTCGTTATTAGGCGAGATCGAGACCTTCTAATAACTCAAATCTGTTTGCTTAACGGACACTTACTCGACTTACGCCAAAAAAGATATCGAATCCTAGTGGATTAAATCAAAAAAAGGAAACGACATAAAAATCGTTGAAAATTGCGGAAAGAATTTTTGATGTTACTGCTGGTTGCGCAGAATCTGGGAACAATGAAAGTAATTAGCTAATTTAGTAAAATCCAAATTTATTCATAGATCCTTTTGAACATACACTATCTTGTAGGTTAAGATAAACGCACAGCTATGAATTCCTGGAAGGCAATGCACCTTTGACCTGCTTTTGCGGGGAATCCGTAGCTTGCGAGTAAGAGTTTAAGAGGATCTTATAATAGATTTAGGCAATACACGATTAGCCGATTTCTTATCTAGGAATCACTCTGCATCGCCTATGATCCGCTGACACTTTAATGTCACATCGAGTATAATGCGTCTCGTTCATAAACATAACGCGCAATAACAACAGATGGTCTAACCTCGGTTATTAAAGGTTTCTTTTCAATACATTTGAGATAATCTTGCTATTCATGGAAAATTAATTTAACAAGCTGTCAAGCACCGGCAACTAAGCGTTTTCAAGAAAAAGTAATGCCACCGCATTAACGATTTTTTTTTAACATACAAAAAGATAATCTTGTTGTTCATAGAAAATTAACCTAACAAACTGTTAAGCACCTGTAACTAGGCGTTGTTCACGGAAAATAATGCTAACGCATTAAAGATCTTTTTTTTTTGAAAAATAGACTAGAGATAATTTTACTGTTTTATAGATAATTAACTTAACAAGATGTTCAACATCGGTAACAAAGCGTTGTTACGGAAAAATGATACCATCGCATTAAAAAAAATATTAACCCACTTAACATAATCTTGCTGTTCTTGAAAAATTAACTGCACAAGCTGTTTAGTACCGTTAACTTAGCGCTGCTAAGAGGAAGTGATGCCATCGCGTATTATTTGGACCAACCTGATTGACAAAAGTCGACGACTCCGGGCAGTCACCTCCCGGAACCAGGGACTTGGAGTGAGTGCCAATCAGCGCTCCAGAATCCACGAAGTCCGTGACTCGCTGTGAGAGAAGCAAATAAATCAACAAAACGATGCATTAACCGACCGAGATTTTAAAACAGCGAATTTCAGAGGCTAGAAGATAAATGGATAAAAGAAGGTTTAGCTAACAATAACATCTGGATACATGACTATACGCTGCTTAAAGCTATAAGAAGCGTAAATAGAATAGTGAGTTTTACAAATGTGATTTCAAAATGCACCACAACTGATTTTTGAACGGAATTAACAGGCGAAATTTGGGCGACACATTTTCTTGATTTTTGACTACAGCCTAGACATTTCTCCTTCATGAAAATTACGTTTTTCAAGTCGCAAAATATGTCTATTAATCTGTTATCAGTAGACGCCAATACTTCGCTGAATGCAAATAACTGTTATTTCTACAGCTTTACTCATGGTAAATAGGAAAGAAGACCTATTATCTTACAGACAGCTGCAACTGCATTGGAAACAATATGACAACTCTGGGGGGAAACAACAAAAAAAAAAAAAAAAAAAAAAAAAAAAAAAAAAAACAGGCGTCACCTGAAGTGGATTATCAGCAGAGTAAAAAACAGCAATCTCATTCATTGCGATCTCATAAGCAATCCTTTCCCCATTGTATCGGACATCGTAAAGTGCTGGCCCAGTGAGGGAGGACAGACGAAAGTTGAAACTCCAGCCCATGTAGTCCACCTGAGGAGAGGAACAGGAATAACGACACACACAATAAGAAGGAGGAAGAGGAGTGGAAGAGGATGCCGCAGGTTATAAAATCAGTGGAGCCTGAACGAAAGAAAAGATTTGGAATGGGATTAGTGAGAGGCTAAATGACATCTTAGGCTGTGAACAAAACTAGACTATTATTAACATGGAGGATGAGGCAAAGGGGGAGCGAAAGAAGACGTGGAGAGAGGAAAAAGAATAAGAAAAGTTGTCTAATTATGAAGAATCCAAATCTGCATATAGATCTTTTTTTATAGTTGGTTTTTATGTAGCTATAGATAAATGCGGAGCTATGAATTCGCGAAAAGCAGCGCAACATTATGTACTTTTCAATGGGTCTTAAAACACATTTGGAAAATACAGATTTAGTCGATTTTCCCCTATTCACTACTGATTTTTCTTTTCTTTTCTTTTTTTTTTTTTTTTTTTTTTTTGGGGGGGGGGGGGTTATTGTTTGCGTGTGGATTGTGGATATGTGATTTGTTTCTATTATCCTCGATGTTTGCATAAGTGTTGGTTATATTGCTATTTTGACATGTTTATGTGGCTTTCTAAAATACTTTCATGTATTTTTGAAACTGGGTAGTGACTTTCAGGGTAAGAGTAACACATGTAAATAATAAAAAATAGGATAAAGTAAAACTATACTTGCGAAGAGCAATGAGAGAAAGTAAAACTTGTGTTGGTCACCTTTCTATCCTTGAGGGTATATCTGATCCCATCAGGCTCCACCAACGTGGGAGGTCTCAGTGGCTCAGCCGGCTTAGGATCACCTCGTAGGTGCATGGACGAGTACAGGTCTTTAGTTTCTTCCTTAGGTCGGATTCTCTTGATGTCATTTTTGCTGGAAAAAAATTACCAGGCAAAACACAAAGTCAATGCCTCTATATTGTAAATGGCCACTGCAGGTTTTAAAACTGGGCTTCAAAGTGATGATCAAATTTGTTGCCGTGTGATGCGAATTATATTTCAACTCCTTATAGAATGACATGTAATTGAGAAAGGCTGCTATGCACTTCTAATTATATAGATTAGGGCCGTTAATGACGGAAAGAAGACAACTTTACGTTGAACATAGTTAAAGGCTCAAGCATCAGCTTACGATCATCGCTAAATTGTTTCAAATTTATTGATACCATATCAAGACACGTTATGAAAAGGATATCTTCGTCATAAAAGACTGATTTGAAAACGGGATCAAGTTGTTCTGCATACCATCTTTATCAATACTATTTGGCTTCTGTATTGAGTTATAATGCGGACGTAAATTTTTTTATTTCTTTCCTTTTGAATAGATTCTGTAAGTTTTATTAACGTCAGATTCAACAGATTGAAAAGATAATCTGCAATACCGTTGGGCCTTATGTTACACGTGTACACGTGTGCGTTTATATCTGAAGACTCTGAACTTCACTGCAGTTTCAATTTGCAGAGCGAGCCTGGTTGAGAAAAAACGTCATCGCCGTGCACGAAGGCCTTGGATACATTAAAATAACCTACCATTCAACTAATCTATCAGTGCGTAAATGCTTTCTTACTTTGTTGAGTTGTAGAAGGCTGCCAACTCGTCCATATTATTGTAAAGCTTGCCTCGGAACCACACTTTGTCTATGCCAAACTTAGACGGGTCTGCACCATCCAAGTTGGCCAGGATGCCAAAATCAACCGGGTGCAGGGAGTAATACTCCAAAGGATAGTCGGCCCATATCCATAACCTTCGCTTGTTGATATCAGATACGATATTTGTAGCCATAGGTGATGGGTAGAGTTTGAAACATTTGATTGGCTCTGGACAGTTCATATAGGATCCCCCGAACACGTCTTTCATGAAATGTCCAAGCTGTTAGAAACAAGATAGGATAGAGATCGAGATAACATGAAAAGTTTGTCTTAAGACCTCACATGCCAAAGGTTTTCAAAGCTTCAAATATGTATTTCGTATATAGATTACTTTTTCTGCTTTACGCTTAACCAGTTACTACATTTTAGTTCATATCTAATGACTTTTCCGAGTTCTTATTCTTTGCATTCCCGGTCATGTAAAAATTCCAGCCTCCTCAAGGAAGGTGCTGGTCTGTTCAAGGCTGACTAGTGAGCCCCAAAGTTTGCCATCTAGGGTGCAAGGTGTTGGCCATCTTCCGAGTTAAATAGGTTTAGAACTGTTGAAGGTACATGCACCAACATTCAAAATGTATGATAATTAGTCCTAAAATAAGCTTAGTAGCTGGATGCATGAGAGAGAAAAAACGTGTAATCATAGTCTAAGATATGTCGAGTCAAGTGCCCACCTTCTTGTCAACTTGGGTAAGAACTCTAGTGGCGGCGGTTTCAAACTCCATGATGCTGAGGGGGCGCAGAGAAAACTCTACTGGATTACGCCGCTTGTCCGACTTAATAAGGGTGCATGACGTCACGTCCGGAAGAGGCCCGCATGCGTACTCCTCCACCATAGGAACAGGCTTGTCTCCGCGATACATGATCACTCGAGCCTGTGAGGGTTAGGAAAAAAAGGAATAGGAAGATGAAGCGCTTTCTGACACATCTTAGGCTGCAGACAAAGTAAGACTTGTCTATGTCACAGAGAGCCACAGATATTTTTGATGTGATGAAATGTACACCCAGAGCGAGCTGATTCTTTACAATATTATAACCTTTTTTCATATCAGCTGTGGCGGTCTATTTGAACATAAATTTGTGTTTTGTATGGAGCGCATCAGTGTTATGCCCAACACGAAACGACATAGAATGCAACCATCAATCATATCTATATTTCTGTTTGTCTGCCTATCTGTATATATATATATATATGCCTGTCTATCTCTCTCTCGCTTTCTCTCTCTCTCTCTCTCTCTCTCTCTCTCTCTATATATATATATATATATATATATATATATATATATATATGCGTGTCTTTTTATTTATTTATGAGTACACGTATAAAACAGTTTCATATTGCCTGAACACCATGAACATTTTTTAAGAAGACAGAAAAGAAAACAATCCAATGCCAGTAATTATGAAATCCCACTTCCATGAAGCAGATTTAAATTCATCCATACGTAATAATAAAACTATGGTTTAACTTACATGTCGGTCTGGGGCCGGGCCTTTCTTATCCAGATACTTAAGAATATCGCCCTTGTTCGCTGTTAACAGATCCATCATGAACATATAACTGGAATCGACAGTGGCTTTTTCGGGATCGACGGCCCGAATATTCGGGTCTTGAGTGATAAACTCTCGGATCTTGATGATCTCATGCTTCGTAAGGTCGTGGAATGGTCCGGGTACATTCGGTTCGCTCAGATCGATAAAGTTTGGATTCTTGTTATAACCAGGGAGGAAGAAAAAGTCAATTAAGAATGTTATCTTGTTCGTTTCTTTACCCACAGAAAAAAGTGAATAAAAATGGCAGTAATGATAGGAAGACAAATATGCATACACCCACTATTATTGCGTCTAATCTAGATAATAATAATAATAATAATAATAATAATAATAATAATAATAACAACAACAACAACAACAACAACAACAACAACAACAACAACAACAACAACAACAACAACAACAACAACAACAACAACAACAACAACAACAACAACAACAACAACAACAACAATAATAATAATAACAACAACAACAAAAATAATAATAATAATAATAATAATAATAATAATAATAATAATAATAATAATAATAATAATAATAATAACAACAACAACAACAACAACAACAACAACAACAACAACAACAACAACAACAACAACAACAACAACAACAACAACAACAACAACAACAACAACAACAACAACAACAACAACAATAATAATAATAATAATAATAATAATAATAATAATAATAATAATAATAATAATAATAATAATAATAATAATAATAATAATAATAATAATAATAATAATAATAATAATAATAATAATAATAATAATAATAATAATAATAATAATAATAATAATAATAATAATACTTATAATGATTACAATCATAGTAAAGTAACATTATCATAACGATTCTTCTTCTTCTTCTTCTTTTTATTTTTATTATCATCACCATCCCGTGTATCTGACTTGTCCGAAAAAAAAAAAAAATCGCAATCTTCTTTGCCACTAACAAAAAAAAAAAAAAAGATATTAAGAAACCAATCCTAAAATTAATAATAAAAAAAAAAAAACGCAACAAAATCTCACTCTAGCTTTGGCCCCACACCGTCCACCTCCGCAGGAGCCAGAGCTTCCCTTGACCACCAACACGGCCACCGCCACGACCAGGCAGAGGGTGACAACGGCCAGCACGATGGCAGCAGTCCTCCACACCCCGACTTGCCGCCTCAGCTGGACCGGTTTGTCCATGCCTAGATAGAGAATAATATTATGCGGAATGCTAGGTTCATAAAGAGTTATGTCCCCTTGTTAGAAGTCCGTGAGTTTTGTTTAACAATCAAAAGCATTTTGAAGATCTAAGGAGAACTAAATTACCTTGCTGTAAAAGTTTTCTCATTTACTTATTTTCTGTTTTCCTATATTTACTTCAATTTTTTTTTTACATCAATGTGCATACCTGCCGACGCTATCGCTCGATAG
Source organism: Elysia crispata (assembly GCA_033675545.1). Taxonomy (NCBI): domain Eukaryota; kingdom Metazoa; phylum Mollusca; class Gastropoda; family Plakobranchidae; genus Elysia; species Elysia crispata. Next base: position 1,374,988 of record JAWDGP010007329.1, read on the forward strand.
GCTAACAACGACTTATAATAGAGATCATGACTTCCAACCAGGGTAGTGTAACTCTTTGTAGTGTAACTCTTTGTTAAATCGCATTCCTAATAGAGCGTGATGTAGCCAGTTGTAGAGTGGAATCGCATTTTCCGATTTATCTGTCTCCAATTGCCCTGAGCGTGGAGGCGATTCATTGGTTTTTCTGCTTTTTGAAAAGCGGGTAGATCTAGTACGGCTTTAAAGACGACCTCCACGATTGTTTTTGTTTTTATTTTTTTTTTTTAAATCTTTTTTCCTTTGTTTCTTCTTGTTTATTCATTTTTATAAGAGATGGAGGTGGACTAGGTAAATTGGATGTCAAAATATAAGGTATCAAACCCATCCAGAGAATGTTTAAGGGCTCGAACTTGCGATGCGAGACGAGCCATCGACCTTGGACAATAAACTGTTTCCGAAACTGGCAATTGCTCCCAAAAGGAAAATTCAGTTCCTCTTATGATTATTTTTTTAATAGCCGAGACGTGCGTAAAATACCCCTCTGGAAATTTAAGTGTTAGACATTTCATTATTTAGCTTCAGAATTTGAGGATACATGAGAGTAGTTTAAATCTTGTTCATGGAAAAACCCCTTACGATCATTGATGCTAAAATAATTATGCCTTGTCATAATTATATAAGTCATGGGATTAAGTATGCCTATGCTTGAAATTTAGAAGAAAAAATGTCCTGTGGTATTTCAAAGGGATAAGACTATAGCTATATTTAAGCCGTTTCGTCTGGCGAAATCTTCTGTGTATGTTGTAGAATTCTTTAATTCTAGATTCTACCCAACCCTTGATTTAAAGCACATTATTAGTTTATGACAGTAGCGATGGCAGCGCTGTTGAAAACTTCGGCGAATGGCAAATATTACAGAATGAGGAAAACACCCTTTTACTTATTATACTAGGTTAACCGACATTGTGGCATAGTATCGCTTTCCTTTTGATTGATTAAACTGAGTTAAAACTCATCTACTCTTCTTTTAAAGTGAAAACGTGACATGGTACTTAATACTATCCACGTTTATTTCTTTTTTCTCTCTGATTAGCAGTAAACCCTAGTATGCTGGTTATGTCAATAATTTTAACTATAAAAACACCAGATATTTAGACTTATCCGTTACTATTAATGCAATTCTCACTCTCTATTTTTATCGTCGCTACCTCTGGTCTCCGCTGAGAACTCTTGCAAAGCTTCCCCCTCAGGCTCCGCGTCTCTCTGCGCCTGCAGACGTGAGGACCCTAGAACGAAGGAGATTAATTTTATTATTTATTGAGGTTTGAAGGAAGGAGACGTCGAAATCGGATTGAAACGTTGGGCTGGAATGGAAATTTGGTAAAGATTTTGGACAAGAGAAAAAGTAAGGCAGTATGACAAAAAGGAAATAGATTTAGGAAAAAAAAAAAAGAGGGGATGGAGCGAGGGAAAGGTTGGCGGCTGAAGTAAAAAGAAGTAGAGAGGGGGTATGTGTGTGAAAGGAGAGTGATCACTCTTTTAGAGTGACCAGGAGCTGACAGACTGACAGAGAATATGATAAATACAAAAGGATGAAAGGCGACTAAAAAAATAAAAGCATTGCTGAAACTTTATCATGTATACAAAATTGTAGACGAAAGAAGAAAACAAATAAGCTTTGAAAATATCTAAGGGATTCAAAAAATTTAACTTTTTTTTTTAAATTAGAATAAAATCCAAAGTCAAGAGAAAGCTTTATTAGAAACGCCTGTTCAGACTATGAGTCCATGCAAATTGCAATCTTACAACTTCTAGCAGCAGGTTTAGGTATAATTGTGGTCGTTGTTCATTTCTTGGTTTATAATTCCAATTAATTAGTATGATAAATCATGTGATTTTCTTCATTACAAAAAACTGTAGATGTATAATTAAAAATTATTTTTTACTGAATGATATAAACGAGAAATCAGGTCCTTCTTTATTGTCCCCATCTATTTTAAGAAACTTCCAAACGCTCATTTTAAGGCTCTAAGTTTTCGCAAAATGTGCCAAGAGATGCATTGCTTTACGGAAAACTCTTGTTATTTGATCTAACATGATAATATTAAGCGTTTAAAAACATCTGAAAATAGTTTTGTGTTTTACAAAGTCATACAATGTTTTTATAAGAATAGTTGGCTGGTTTAGTAAAAACAAAATCTGTTTATAAATCATTTCAAACAATCATTTCATTGTGGGTTAAATAAAAGCGCAGCTTTGAATTTCATCAAGGCAGTGCGCTTTTGGCCAATAAAGGAAATCGACTAATTCATTACTTTCTCAATATGTTTTTAGATCCTTTTAAACGATGATTAGAAAGCTGTGAATTTTCTCATTCGGTGCATAAAAGTGCATTCCCTTGCTGAAATTCTTAGCCGAGCAGTTACTTAAACACACATGATACTGAATATTTAAAAAAAATATGTTATCAGATTTGGATTTTACAAAATTAGTTTACTATTCTTGTTCTTGTAGGAATTTACAGGCTTTCAATAAGAGTTTCCAAAGATCTTAAAATAGTCTTGGAAAGTACAGAATCCGGCTGCTCAATATTATTTACAAACGCTATTTAGGTAATGCTCAATTTCCTTTATGCACTCAATATGTATATCGAGGTAAACTAATTTACAAATCTAAAATAGCCTATTGTTTCAATTGCGTACGCATCTTTTGCTTTTCTATTCCAAATACATATGTAACTACTTATACGTCTATTGTTTGATTTTTTTTTTTCATCTCAGTTTTCGTTATTTTGTGACCAACATTATTAAGAGCCTATCGATATGTTGATGTAATAGTGCTTGTTCTATCAACTCTATCTTTCAATTCTCTTAAGCTAGCTATCTTAAAATTACTATCCCAATAGTTTTGTCGTTTAAGCTGCTTACATGAAATTAGGTCTTTTTCTTTCTTTATATAGATTAGTATGGTAGGTTAAGCGATCCATTTCAGTAACTATCATTCTCTCTGTTCATAATACCCATTTCTAGTCAATCTGTTCATTAATTTGTTATCAATATATCAAACCATTCTATTTTGCTTTTCTTTTTCCTCCTCTAAGATACCCTATATAAATATACATGAACGAGTTTGCCAAACAACTGCCTTTCTAGATTTGTTCATGTGTTCATTTTTTATCAAACGATTTATCTTTAGTTATCTCTCTATCTGTATATTTATTTCTACTCTTGTGTATCAATTTAAGACTTCAATTGTAAGAATTATCTATTGTATACGTGTATCTTCAAGAATGTTTAGAAAAAAGTTTGATTTGAATATATTCAGCTCTCAACCTCTAATCTGTCAGTCTATTCATTCGCTTACCAAACAATCTACCTGAATATTCATTTACCCATCGGTCTATATATTTATCTTTCTACACATACAACTTTCTTTCCTTTCACGTGTATTTCTCTCTTTCATTTAGCGTTCATGTATGTCGATGAATTTTTATATCCTACTAATATTACGTCTATGTATCTGATTGTGTGTATTTGCCTCTTTATATTTTTTTATCTATTTATCTCGAACTTTATTTATTCATACTTTTACTTATCTATCTATTCATCTATCTCTATCTCTATCTATTCATATACCTATCTCTATATCTATCAATTTTTCTATATGTCTGTCCATTTATCTTTTTTATCCCAACGAATTCATGTTTTTATACAGCTCTCATATGTCTGCCTGCACGTCTCTCAACCTATATGACTGTAGCTTTCTGTCTCTGCTTGTCAGCCTCTCCTGTGTCAGCCTCTCTCAAGAGAAAACCCGACGGTGAAAATAATTGGAGACCAATAACCGGCCTCGTATAGCCTGAGGCATGCGAAGACCCAGCAAGACACATCTATATTGATTGATTTATGAAGGAGGTATGGGATCCAATTCAGACAGAGAATTACGGGAAGAAATAATCTCCGTGATTGTCAAGCCAGACGCCTAATTCAGATAAGTTCAGGAAAAGATGGAACGATAGTAATAAAGATATTTGGTGAACGAGGAACTTTTCTTCACTAGAGGACACATTTGATAAGTGCTGCGTTTCCGAATAACGCGATACATTTTCGTTATTGATTATTTAATATTCTTTTCCTTTATTTTATTTATTTATTGATTGATTTTTTTTTTTACTATTTTTTGAGTAAGGGAGATCAGCGAAAGCACTGGTGACGATTTCGATTACTTCATTCGAAGACTTATGTAAGCAAACCCGTTAACGACTTAATATTTATGACGATAGAGAGCTTTCTTATCGATTTTCTCCGAAACGTGTTTCGGATTAATTAGAAAAAAAAAATAATTCGATATACTCATAAAGCTGATTTAAAGAGCTTCAGCAAAGAAAATCGAGATAGTAAATTACGTAAATTTACACTCAAGCCATTGTCTGCTAAGCATTTAATCAATAAATTGTGGCTTAATGTTAAATAATAACCCAGTATAGATTTCTGCTTTTTTATCAAATAGGATCAAATTTGACGGGAGCTGCTTAGTTCTTTTATTATAAAAAGTAACAACACTTGGATTGACAATTAGACCTGGTTTTAATTCTTTCTGAAGCTCTCTCTGAAGCTAGACCAGCAGTCAGGAAGATTAGAACTTCCTAACAATTCTATGAGATGGCGAATGGAATACCTAAATGTGGAAACATGATCGTTACTTAATCAGCCGGATCTCATGAATATTTTAAGAAAATTCGGTTATGAAGCAACCAGGTTAATACTTATATTTATATACCAGACTTATAAAAACCTATCTAAACCGAGCAGACATTTGGACAAATATTTATGCTATGTAGTAAAAAAAAGGCATGTAGTTTATCCAAAAACAGAAGAATTTAGCTAACGTGGATGGTATTAGTTTGCTAGAATATCCTTTTTCGGCAATCGCGCCTGTTATATACCAATCATGTAATTTTTTTTTGTCTGATTGAATTAGCACATTTCTCGGCTATGTAAGAAATGTCATTGGTTTTGAACTGATTAGGTCTCCCAATAAAGACGCTCTCACAATGCATGCAAGACAAAAAAAAATCAAAAGAAAACAAAAGAAAAGAGAAAAGCATAAAAGGAACACTTAAAGTAGATCGCAGCTCAAATCCGTAAAACACCATTCCTTACTGACATGACAATAAAAGTATATTTATTTAGAATTCATAATTTCTTAAACAAAACCCGAGTCCTCTTTAAGCCGAACAAACCCTAAATTTATGTACAATTTAAATCAGAGGGCGGATCATTTAAAATTTGAAAAAAAAACAAAATAGACCGTGGTGTAGACTAAAGTATATAACGTAAAGCTTTCTCACAACATAGACGTCATATTTACAAAATTCGAAGTTTCATGGTTGCAAAGTTACTGACAACACTGAGATCGAAAATAAGAGTTACTAGCATAATCAATAGCAATGGACTGACGAAACAGATCGATTTCATTGACAGCAGATAAAGGAAAAAAAGCGAGTTAGTAAAGATGCCCTTCTGAAAGAAAATAAAAGAGAAATGTTTCAGTCATTTGGACTACCCTCCATCCAGGGAGACACATAAAAACGAAAACTGATATCTGGATTTTCCTTCCTTTTACCATGAGAGAGAAAGGGAAAGGCACTAATGAACTCTTTTTAGGAAAGAGTTAAGAATGTAAAAAAAAAAGCAATATCCGTGGGGATAAAGCTTCTTTCCCTTTTTTTTCTTTTTATCCCTGTCTCCTACTCTTTTCATCTTTTTTTTTTCTTCTTTTCCCTTTAAAATGACCTTTTTTAGCTTCGTCTCGCTCCTCCTCTCTGTATCTCACAGTTTCTTCTGCTACTTCCTTTATATCGCTCTCAGTTTCTGTCTGTTTCTTCATTTCATTCGCTCTCTCTCTCTCCCTCCTTCCCGCCCTCTCTCTCTCTCTCTCTCTCTCTCTCTCTCTCTCTCTCTCTTCCTCTCCCTCTCAGTTTCTGTCTCTTTCTCCCTTTCTCTCAGTTTCTGTCTGCTTCTCTTTTCCCTCTCTCTCTCTCTCTCTCTCTCTCTCTCTCTCTCTCTCTGTGTCTCTCTGTCTGTGCCTTCCTTTCTCCCTCTGTATTTTTTCTGATTCCTTACTCGAAACATTTTCGATCCTTAAGATGAACAGTTTTCGAGCTTCTTTACCCAATATCCAGGAGGCTCCTAGTGGTAAATAAGTATATTTTTTTTTAATGAAATGTAGTAAGTGTCTATAGGACCTCTAAAATCGCTATATTTATTGAGGTTTTGAGATACTTTTAAAGAAAAAAAAGAAAAAAAATTCTTAGCAAATCATTGCGAAAATATAAACATTAAACTTTAAAAAAAATTACACAACACACACACACACACACACATATATATATATATATATATATATATATATATATATATATATATATATTCAGCGTTAACCGCCTTTAACCTTTAATTTTTAGATTCATCAAATCCTGCAACTCCTACAACTAGAAAATTGCCTTATTACTATTGGAGTAGCTTATTTTCATCAATGTAGATCGTGATCTAATTACCAAAGACTTTTTCTGGAGTGAGTTTCATTAAAATTTAAATTAATTGATATATTTTATTTCAAAACTTGTAGATTTAAAATTGGGTCCTTATATTCCAAAAAGAATGATAAAGTTTGTTAGTTCACCTGAAGAGAATGCCTTCTACGTTATTCTTTAAAGAGAGAAGGGAAAGATTTCAAGAATTAGAGACAATTTATTCGATATTGACGCGTGCCCCAAAACCACACTCAGATTTACTCTCAAACACAAGACTCAATCTTGTCCCAAAAACCACACCCAGCTTTACTCTCAAATCCAACACTCAATCTTGTCCCAAAAACTACACTTAGTTTTACTCTCAAACCCAACACTCGATCTCTCGATTTTGTGTACATAATTTGACATCTCCAATATTTGTTCCGTGCCCTACGTGTTGGAAGCATTTTGTTGAAAACCAAAACCTGCGATGTGGGTCGAGAAAACCTCAGACCTCTTTGATCACAAGAGACCACCATCGATTGCCGTGGTTCTCATAAAGCTGTATTTCAGCCTTTTTATTTTTTTAAAGGTATCGTGTTTCCTGTGGCTCTCCCATTCGAGCAATGCCACACTTTTCGATTTAAGTAAGGGATTTGAAAGAGACTGCAAATTGCAGACACTGTCTCTCAGGTTTTTTTCCTTTTTTGTACTTAAAAATTTTTTCTTCTTTTTTTCTTTTTTACTCTAAAGCTTGTAAGAGCTGTCAATTAGTACTTTGGATCTTGATTTTTTCCCCCCTAAAACCTGTCGTTGAGTTGGGTCCATTAGATTTCTTCGAATTTTGTTAAGATAAAACTTCTGGCTATAGTTATAAAAAAGGTCGATGTTTCTAATGATGTGACATCGTTCCGACAACAGAGTAATGCAATATCACTCCGTTATTAACACAAATACTCCGAAGGCACCTAAGCTATGTAATCATTGTATACAGTGTAAGTTTCTGGTAATTCTCAATAGCTGTTAAAATAGGCTTTGAGTCATAATGTATGAAAAAATCCCTTTGGTATTCGAACCCTCGACCTAGACATGGGTGTGTACGCGTTGCTCTTGTAACCAGGAAGAGCATGGCCTGCACCATATTGTACTCACTCCTCGAGGTCAGACCAATTTGTAGGCTACGCAGCCGGATGAAAAGGTCGCTCTGTCACATACCGTTCTATTCATTTTTTTTATTATATGGTAATAATTGGTATAGCTCTATTGCACTTTGGTATTTGAATCATCCATATCAAATTTGCATTTTACTTAGTCAATATTATTGAGCAAAGACCTTCGTCAGAATAGGGAATGCCATTTCAGAAAGAGTTTTGCCACTAAGTCGTGAACTCGGTTCAAGAATCAGAAGCATTTCGAAGATTTTAGCATAATTAGATAGTTATTTGTAATATGTTTTAGATATCCACGTTTTGTGCTTCACTTTATTACTTCAAATTTTACACCAGTGTGCATTCTGGCAAACGTTATTGTTTAATACGCTAAGAACAACTAAAAATACAGGTCATGCTTCCCACTAGGTTGCATAACTCTTTGTGAGATCGCATTCCCTAAATTTCTTTTTTTTTCCAGGTGTGTAGTGACGACATGGCACTGGAAATATTTTTTTTCTGAAATCAAATGCAGGGTGCTGGACCCTGTTTGATTCTCATTGGAGCCACAATTATATTGTTTTGGTTATTGCAGCCACCTCATAACACCTTTAAACAAAGACTGAGATTGTAGCCACCTCATAACACCTTTAAACAAAGACAGATTGTAGCCACCTCATAACACCTTTAAACAAAGACTGAGATTGTAGCCACCTCATAACACCTTTAAACAAAGACTGAGATTGTAGCCACCTCATAACACCTTTAAACAAAGACTGAGATTGTAGCCACCTCATAACACCTTTAAACAAAGACAGATTGTAGCCACCTCATAACACCTTTAAACAAAGACTGAGATTGTAGCCACCTCATAACACCTTTAAACAAAGACTGAGATTGTAGCCACCTCATAACACCTTTAAACAAAGACAGATTGTAGCCACCTCATAACACCTTTAAACAAAGACTGAGAATCTCATCCGTCTCGGCAGTTTCTCCGTGAAAGATTCATCGTGAAACTTAGGGGACGTTAAAAATCACAATGAAAACATCTGTATCTCAAACTACTCAAGTCTGCATATAAGATAGTGTGCAATACGTATCTACAGATACGTCATCGAATAAAATTAATCGCTTTCAATTTATATGGTTAAATAAAATAGTCAATCGAGATACTGTGAATTGACCAGGTCGATTAGACTTTTCTTCAAACATTGACGACGTTTAAATTCATGTCAATTTATAGAACCTAAAAGTTGAGCAAGTAGGACCTAGAATAATAATAATAAAAAAAAACAATTACGTATGTGTAATCGTTCACATATAATAAGTGCTTTCTTACTTCTTTATATTTTTTTGTCTTAAGCCTCTAACAAAATTAGAGAAAATAGATCACTGTAAAGCTTATATATAAGTTTGTTAAACATTTCGTGATGGTTGCACTGTAAGAAGATCGTGTCAAAATTATTGTTCATTTAATTATCAAGCGTCGTCGGCTTTCTGAACTAAAACTCTCATTGACTCGAGCCATAATTATTTATGCTAGCAAAGACCACTATTATTATGATGTCGCAGTAACAGAACAACAACAGAGTAATACATGTTGGTAAATAAACTGAATACAAACCAGTTCCAACAAAGAATAATGAAAAATTGATGAATTAACTGTTGACAAATCAGCCTCTCTGGACTTTTTAACATTTTTCGAAGCCTTCCAAATAAGGTATATTGCTACTTCATTATTAAGACAATTAAGACGACGAGTTTGCATCGCTGGGCATGTAAATTTCGATATGATATCTTAAAAAGATTTAAGTAAAGTAGTTGTCTATAAATTAGAACTGCATATTGCAAAACAGTTTAAAAGCGTTAATTTTATCAATTCATTTAACGTTTGCGACTTCCACTAAATGTAAAAAAAAAATTATTCATTTTCAGTTCTATAGCATTTTAAAAGGAACGAAAGAGACTTATTTAAAAGAAACTTTAACCAGCATTAAAACAAGTTATTTTCTTCATTCTTAAAATATCAGTAATTCAAAAGCTTACCGACAAAAACGAAATCTTGCTGCTGCACAATGAAAGAGGCTTATCAGACAAATTTTTATCAGTACTAAAACAAGAAGTCATTCTCTTCATTCTTAAATACGCAGTTTCAAGAGCTTACCGACAAAAACGAAAGTCTGCAGCTGCACAATTAAAATAAAAAACAACAACAAACCCTGCAGTGTAAGCTGAGCCAAACTTTCTAAATTTTTATCACTTGGGTTGGTGTCATCCGCGATCTGGACAGAATATTCGCTTACGATTTGATGTGTAAGGATTTTGACTTTATAGTAGGTTTATCGTTGGAGTTTGTTTGAGTAGAGATGAATAGTACTTGACCTTAGCTTATCGTAATTTCTTTCCCTCTGTTGGCAAGTGTGATTCTATCCATCTGTGTCACCCTCTTTCTCTCTCCATTTCTAGCTATTATTTATATCATGGATCTATCGATCTGATTATCCGTGTGTCAGTTTATCAATCTATTTATTTATTTACTTCTCATTTTGTCTGTCTCCATCAAACTACCAAATAAAAATCTCTCTCTCTCTCTCTCTCTCTCTCTCTCTCTCTCTCTCTCTCTCTCTCTCTCTCTCTCGTATTATAAATATTTATATATATATATATATATATATATATATATATATATATATACATATAGAAAGAAAAAAGGGATATATATATATATATATATATATATATATATCACCTTTTTGTTCTTTCTGCCTTTCCACCTTTCTTCTCCTAATTACAAATTTCTTCCACTATAAATAATATTATCTGGCTATTTTTCCCCTTTCCCTTCTCACTCCGTTTCTCTCTCTCTCTCTCTCTCTCTCTCTCTCTCTCTCTCTCTCTCTCTCTCCCTCCCCCCCCCCTCTCTCTCTCTCTTTCTCACAATTCTGTCCTGTTATCCTTTTTTTTCCTTTTTCAAGTTTTCGTGTGCTTTATCTCTGCCGTCTATATCGACTCTTACAATTATTATCGTGTTACGTACGAGTCCAAAGTCTTCTATAATTGCACAGTCTAAGTACAGTGGCACCCATCATTCTTTGATTTTGTTTGAAGTTTTCTCCTTGGTTTATTATCATTTTTTTTTACATTTTCATGGTTGATAAAATATAAAGGCTGATCACGAGATTTTTTTTCATCAAACTTGTCAGGACCAAAGTAATGGTATGGAGACTTATCAATGAGATAGAGAGAGAGAGGGAGAGAGAGAAAGAGAGAGCGAGAGAGAGAGAGAGAGAGAGAGAGAGAGAGAGAGAGAGAGAGAGAGAGAGAGAGAGGAGAGAGAGAGAAAGTGAGACGGGCAAAAAGCCAGCAGTCAGTCTGTCAGACAGATACACATACACAGAAGGTCAGGTCAGAAAGAGTCGGAGACTCACAGATAGAAGATGAGGAATTCAACTGTGAAAGATATTACCGGAAAAAAATGGATAGTTTAATAATTAAATAATAAATCATGTTTAAGATAACGTAATGTGAAAAGGCATAAATAAAAAAAATCTTTAAAAAAAAAAAATAAGAAAGAAAAATGCAATGCTAAGATTAATGTGCATTATTGCCCATTGGCGAAGAAATCGAAAAAAATCAAGGACAAAAGAGAGATAGGGAAAAGTAATAATGTCACTTCCCATAACAACGCTCAGATGCTTAATCTTGGAAGTTATTTCATTTATCATACATCGTCGCTCAACTGCAAAACTCTCTCGAGTGTATCTATATGGAACAATCCTCCGCTAGTGGAGTCTTATGTCCTATGCGTAATTCTCCTTACTCGATATAAATGGCAGCTGTAGGCGGTCAGGGATGAAAATTTTATGGTTCGGTCCTTTATCTTTCTCGCATTGTTTAATCCAACCAAAACCTTGACCAATAACTCTCGTAACTAGGTGTGAAGCATAGCACAATGGTAAGTGAGTTCCAGATGGCGGTCACTGACCTTAGGAGTCAAAGATCAGGCAGAGAGAGAGAGAGAGAGAGAGAGAGAGAGAGAGAGAGAGAGAGAGAGAGAGAGAGAGAGGAGAGAGAGAGTATTAAGTTACGAGAGCTACCAAACGATGCTTTGAGAGAAGAGGGAATAAGAGAGAGAGAGAGTATTCAAAAGTTTATATATATATATATATACACACACATGTAAATAGATAGATAGAAATAGGTCGTGAGAGAGAGAAAGAGAGAGGGAGAGAGAGAAAGAGAGAGGAGGAGGAGAGAGAGAGAGACAGAGAGACAGACAGAGAGACAGAGACAGACAGACAGCACACAGACAGAGAACGAGAGAGAGAGAGAGAGAGAGAGAGAGAGAGAGAGAGAGAGAGAGAGAGAGAGAGAGAGAGAGAGAGAGAGAGAGAGAGAGAGAGAGAGAGAGAGAGAGAGAGAAAAGGGGGATGAGCAAGTGAGAGATACACAGAAAAAGAATGGGACAGCTGAATTACAGATTACCTGTTGCTAACAAATTTTCTCATGCAACGAGCGCAAGTTGTCAACAACTTATGCCCTTTGCGAACTTTTCAGGTTAATCACTTTTACAGACGAGCATCGACAGCAAAGTTCTTTGCCTTTTGTGTCTTTTTATGAGTTCATTTTCAATAAATAAATAAAAAAACGAAAAAAACAACAACCCAAAAACAAACTAGTATCTCAAATACAAAGCGAGCAATCTATAATACTTTAATTACCGTAATAAATGAAAGATCATCCTAAGTATTCCAATAACGTAAACAGTATATTCTTTACAGAGTAAATTGATACGCCTCAATACAGTGAAAAATATAGAAGCTTTCGTATATGAAGCAGCCTATTTGATGTTACCTATACGTATTGTTCATCCGACAAGTGGATAGACAATCATTTAATTCCGTAAGACTATGTCACGCATTATTTTATGGTCTTCCCTATGGAAAAAACATAGGTACTGCTCAACCACTGATAAAATAATCATTTGAAGAGAAAAATATGAGCAATAGTGACATGACCAAAAACAAAAAAAACAAAAAAAAAAACACCGTTAAGAGAGGAGTATCATAAAAAAAGACCAAGTCATTCTCATCCTTATCTGAAGAGGGTTATCAGCTTTATATCATCTCAAAGAGCTTTAGTTCGTGGACCAGGTCATTTTTGCCCTTTGCGTCAAGTGTTTAAAGGCAGCATACCATTTTGATAAGCTGACTTAAGAAGATAATGAAGGACACTTAAATGTTTTACTTAAAAATGGTATGAAATCGCTAAGTATTGGGATACAAGTCTTGAAGAAGTGAAAGAATAGTTCAGAATAGTACAAACTAGACTAGGGTTAAAAGTGATGGACTAGGAGTCAAAGTGATAGTTGGGATGTGTTGTTCTATTGCCGTGTTCTGATAGCGCAAGAATTAAGAGGCGTGTATTACATTATCTAGCCTTACACGCGAGTATATGATTTTAAGACAGAATCAACCCAATTTAACATAAAACTGCTGCAAACAGAATGAGAAATTCACAAGAGGATGAAAAGGGAAATGGAGAAACGGTATAGGAATTTAATACCTTCCATGAACAAAATTGAATAAACAAATCAGTCATCAATCAACCAACTAATCAACATCTTCGGGGTGGAGAAACACAGATGGGTCATATTTTTTAGTTCTAGACCTTTTTACATCCATAAGAACGTGATAGTAAATAAAAAAGGGTGGTAGTGGACACGATTTAACGAATATTTAGGTGCCGTGACAATAAGGCAATTATAACAGAGAATGGAGGCCTTAATATCTTTGATGAGTAATTTTATTAGTAATGAGTGAAGATGTTTAAGGGGAGGTGTTTCATGGTCCAGCTTCCTTTTGCCTGTTACACTCTTATGACAGTTTTGGCATCTTTGTAGCCTATCCGTGTTCTATGTTTTTCTATTTTTCTATGTTTATTCCGAAATGTGTCCTATACATTATCATCCACAATCAACCTCGCTTACGGTGGAAATTGAAATCATTTCGGATTTCCTCTCTCCAACAGCCCGGCAAGAACCTTTACCTTGAAAGTAGTTTGCGATTTCCTTGTTCAGCTTTCAATTTAGGAACACTAAACAAATTAGCTTCTGGCTGGCGAAGACGCGATGAAACGATCAATACCTCTCCCGATTCTCGCTGTGGTGATCTCTTCAAGATGGGCTGGTGTCGATAAACCGAATAGTCGTACGCCTCAGCGTTGATCCGACTTCTAGGGGTGTCAGCTGTCTGGACTCGTTCGGATTTGAATCGATTCCCCCTCTGCCCGGACATAACAATTCGAAAACAACCTTCACTTAATTTATTGTTCAGGCAAATAAAAATAGGGTAGTGACGACATTCTCAGGGCCGGGGAAAAAAAACAAACAACTAAAGTATATCGAAAATATATTTCCGATTCATCAGTATGTATTTTACATCTTTACGTTGCTATGTTAGTCTATCTTCTGTACCTTTCTTGATTTCTTTAAAGTGCCCAGTTCGCACCAGTTTGGTCACATTGTGGGGAAGAGGGATGAGAGGGAAAAAAAGGGAATGGATAGGAGGCGGAACCAGATTTTTGCACAGAAAACGTGGAATCTTGAAAGTAATGCTTTACATAAGATTTGTGTATTGAGCATTACCAGTTTCCTTTCGCAATATGCGAGTAAATATGATTTTTGACAACTTTGAAAATTCATTGGATTCATTTGAAAAATATCTTTTACAGGCAATTTTGGACCTTGAAGTAAAAATTAAGACTGATGTTTTGGCCATCTGGTTCCATTAAAAATTATCGACAATTAAACCGAGAATATTTGTTTTTAAGCAAACACTTATGAGAAAACAAGAACTTCCTCGAATATCGGCCCTAATCTATAGAGGCTGAGTCGTCTCGCTACAGCCCCTCTTGGTAAGCATCTTAAGTGCAAAAAATTTGTTTCAAATTTATTAAGAAAGCCAATACGCTTAAGTACCAGTCATCCGGGTTTCAGCCCAGTTCAAAATTAAAGCACTGAAAAAAAAAACCCATGCGGCCCAGCGGTGTCAGATTCTTGGCCACAGCCTCAGTTTTGACCACAATGAAGTAGATCGTCCATATTCTTCTCAGTATTATGTGATGCTGCAAACTTAGGAGACAAACGATACAAAAGATAAATCGCAATATTGTTTCGTATCTTTTCGCAGCCCTACAAACCGTGAAGACCAGTAATTAAGATAGACTGGGAGAAGAGGAAACCAACTCGAGGACTAATCGAGTCGAGATTGACATTCTCATTCACTTTCCTTTTTCCTTTAGCGCTCGTTAGATCGGTATGAGGATAGGGATGTGGCTTGCTGGGGAACATTTGATATCATTGAGACCTTATTAGAGCAGGCAGACATAAAGCGATGAGCTCTTTTGTATAGACCTATTTTTACGAGTATCTATCAGAACCATTGACAAATTCCCTTTAATGATTATTGTCAGATTTTCTCGTTATGGCTCACTGATTTGTTGTGCTTTTTTTTTTTTATCTCTATTTGGATGTTTCTTTCTCTGCGGCTGTGCCTCCGTTTATTGTGCTGACACTATTATTTTGAAGTTTTGAATTAACACTGTTTCAAGGGCGTGTTGCAAAGTTTGTTAGAAAACACAACTATATAAAAAAGGAATATTCGTTGGTGAATATCCTTCGATACAAGGAACTAGTTTCCCTTTGTTTGGGGAAAAAATAAGTTGTGCAACAGGACGATGAGTATAATATCATCACTGAATGCACTTTGATGCAAAGATGACAATAAATAATGTTAGAATCATATTATTATGGAATCCTTAAGGGTGGGAATGTTTATCTGTTTTTAACCTCTCTCTCTCTCTCTCTCTCTCTCTCTCTCTCTCTCTCTCTCTCTCTCTCTCTCTCTCTCTCTCTCTCTCTCTCTCTCTCCCTGTCTCTGTCTCTTAGTGTCTTTTTCTCTCTTTCTCGCTCACCCAATCTCTCTCACTCATTCATATCTTCACCAATTCCTTTCTCTTTGTTTATAATATGACTTATGGCAAAGTTTTCTATATTAAAATCCAATTTGAGATAGAAAATGTTTGTCTATGGTAAATTTTGAGTCTTCTCTGAATTTTAAATTTTAATAAACTGCCTCTTAACGAGTCTATTTCCATGCAGTTTACTTGGTGTGCTTTTTGATACAGTGTACTCTACCAATTAAAATTTGTGTGAGTCGGAAGCCGTTAAATTGTGCTTATAAAAGGTAGAAATTGTATATATCTTAAATTAAAAAAATTGGTTTGTCATATAATTACACTTATATGATATGTTCACAAAAATGGGTCTATTGTATAGATTTTTTTACCAATTTAATATTTCAGTTATATTGCCAAAAACAAGTAACTGACTTATAGGTTATCCTTTTCTGCTTACATCAGTTAACAACGTGAATTATTGAGCACAAGTCAAACAGTCTCCCAGGATAATGACAAACGGTAATCACTAAGAAAGGTTGACTTCTTTATTTTTCCAGCTAAATATTTATTAATGTATTTCTGCAAAATTTTCCTCGGGAAATTTCTAACACAAATGTTAAAAATAAAAGTGTTTTAGAAAATTTACACTTAATTCTCGTTATCATTTTTTTGAACATCTTTGCACTGTTCAAACCTAAATGAATCTCAATGATGACCGCCTTGTTTCCAAGACGACACACAGTTTTGACCTTACGTTATCATCTTCCGATTCTTTGGTCCAGTGTTTCCAATATTCAAGGGAAATTATGTGGGTTTTTTAAAGAAGTCTTGAAAGACAGGTTCCCAATCTCAAGAGGAACAGAAATGTCACCAAGTTCTTTATTTATCACATTGCCACCCATCTCTCTCTCTCTCTCTCTCTCTCTCTCTCTCTCTCTCTCTCTCTTTCTCTCCTCTCCCTTTGTCTCTCTCTCCTTTTCTCTCTCTCTCTCTTTATCTCCTCTCCCTCTGTCTCTCTCTTTCTCTCTCTCCTTCTGTCGCTCTCTTTCTCTCTCCCTCTCTCTCTTCTTCTCTCTCTTTCTCTCCTTCCCTCTGTCTCTCTCTCTCCTCTCTTTCTCTCTCCATTACAATAGAAAGCTATAGGTGTGTCAAACTTTGATTTGTATGACGTAAACGGTTATATCAAACTGTTCTTGAAATGATATGAATGTGCATAAGTCTGCAAAATGGTTAAGCAAGCCTATAATGACAGCTTGGCTCAATTTGCATAGACTTGAAATATAATGATTAACCTTAGAGCACCAAGCAAAGGGCCTACACGGTGCTATCAAGACTGGATAAAAGACAAGTTAACTTTCAGCTATATTCATTCTCAATAATCATAAACAAAAATCGCTATTTGTCCACCAGCACCAGCACCAGCATTGTTTTGAAAAGTACTGCATCAACAGCATCAACAGCAACAGCAGTGGTTGTTACTACAACTACTACTACTACTTCTTAGTAGTAGTAGTAGTAGTAGCAGTAGTAGTAGTAGTAGTAGTAGTAGTAGTAGTAGTAGTAGTAGTAGTAGTAGTAGTGGTAGTAGTAGTAGTAGTAGTAGTAGTAGTAGTAGTAGTAGTAGTAGTAGTAGTAGTAGTAGTAGTAGTAGTAGTAGTAGAAGAAGAAAAATTCAATCAAGCAAAAGAGAGAGAGAGAGAAAGAGAGAGAGAAAGAGAGAGAGAAAGAGAGAGAGAGAGGGAGAGAGAGAGAGAGTAAGAAAGAGAAATATGAAAAAACTTTTCTTTATAACTGCTTTGTTGACATTAACACGTTAATCTTAAAGATAGCACGCTATTATTATTTGCAAAGAGTCTTTTACTCTAAATTAACTTGTAACTATTGTTTAACTACTCGAAGATCATCCGAGGGGTGTGTGGAAACCTTATTTTTGGTACAGAGCAAGAGGTATCTGTTTACAAAGTTATAGATAATTAATTACATGTGCTACTACTTAAATGTCAAAAACTTGTTACATATTACGAAAAATCTGTCATAATAACGTAATACATCACTGAAGTTTCGTTAATTCATCTTCTTTAATCACTTTGAAAAAAGAACTTAATCGATTTTTGCAGTTGCATTATCATATCAATGGCTTATTTGTATCTTTGCACCTTCGCTTGAATCAACAGCAAGGAGCTTAGATAGACAAATCAAGCATTGCTATAAAACTGTCTGGATTTCACGGCTGAGCACGTCCTTTTTTTTTTTTTTTGCATAATGTCTTTAGGCTTGACATGCCTTACCCTCAATAAAAATATAGTTCAAGTTTAAGAAGTAAAAAAAAAAGCTTTGCGCATAGTATTTGCAAAGAGCGCTCGATGATTTGGCATTCATACAGCCCAGGCAAAGTTAAAATCTGGCTTTATTAGCTGCAAGTGGTAAAATCATGACGGTTTCGTGTTTTGTTTTCCCTTTCCCTTTTCAGAATATCTTTAGCCATCCATTTGTAAAACGTTCTTAAAATTTTGATAAAAGCACAGTTTGAATATATTATCAAGGTCTATTTGACCTGACGCAACTCCTTCTTTTTTAATCTTTAACTTCAGTTTAGTTATTTCTGTTCTTTGAGAGGCGATAGGAAGAAAATCACGTCCAGCTAGCTCGGCGATTCCCAGCGAACTGGCTAGCGGCACCTCCAGCGGTTCTCAAGTTACACCGTAGAGCCTGACGGGTGAGATAAAATGATGGATCTAGAAGACACTTCCGAACATCAAATTAGATCTCCTCGGACAGGGCGGGGCTTAAAAGATGAGGCTACAAACCCAACCCCCCCCCCCCCCCCCCAAATCTTATCTCAGCGGTTAGGATCGTGCATCGAATGGCTATCATAGCGGGCTTTCTAACCTCACAGCCACTGACGCCCCCATGTGCTCGGAAAAGGAAGATGAAGTCCCTCCTTGAAGGAAGATTTTATTAAGAAAGTTAAGAATGTGCTTTCTGCTACAGGCAAAACGGAAAATGCATATCAGTTGCTTCATCAGATGTTAAAGTACCTCAAATCATGGATTTTTTGCTGAAAGAACATCGTCTACCCGTACCCAGTTCATAGGTCGTATATTAAAAAAACAAACAAACAAAAAGCAAAAAAAAAACAAAAAACAAAAAAAAAAGTGAGGGAGATTTTCTTTTCGAAGTGAAAATGAATCTGATAGAAGCTTCATGTACCAAACAGTTTTCTACATCGTTTCTCTCGATGATTCGAGGCAAATCCAGAGTCCTGGAAGATCCAGATCTATTTCAATAACACTGACATGGCTAACTAAAGCAGTGAACCCTATAGTTTTCTTACGCAACAACGGTTCTATGTTCGCAGCTCTAAGGACATGTTTTTCTCCTTTATTTTTAATTTTAACTGTAAATGCGAATCAATTCTATGCATGGCAGTCTCTAAATTGGGGTTCGAGCGCGGTATGATAGGTAACTACAGAAGTATGTCTTTTGTAATTATTATGTGTCTTTCTCGATGGCTCTAATTGAATTGATGCAACTCCGCAGCTATGTAAATATTAAAGCATAAATGTTCGCAATATGATATCTGAATAATATGATATTATGTCTTTGTTAAGTGATTCTACTGGAACAATGTTGCTATTGGCAACAATTCTGTCCAAGATGATTCTAGTGCATTAAAACAGAATGACGATTCGACTGGACCAATATATGAAACATAATGATGATTCTACTGGACCAATATTTGAAACATAATGATGATTCTACTGGACCAATATATGAAACATAAGGATGATTCTGCTGGACCAATATATGAAACATAACGATGATTCTACGGGAGTATAAATAAAGAGAGCCCATTGCAAATTATCCTGGTTATTTAAGCCATCACCGCAAGAACTCCCAACTATGAATCAACTTGGTGCCTATGCATACAACAACAGACATTAACTTAGAGATTTGCAAACTGTGAGCCAACTTGGTGCCTATGCATACAGCAGGCATTAACTTAGAGATTTGTAAACTGTGACCAACTTGGTGTCCATGCATACAACAACAGGTGTTAACTTTGAGATTGCCATTTGATGTCTGCTTGCTCTTAAAATGTAGATCAGTGTTTAAAATTCCCAATAGCACCTTCTCTTTTTTAATTTGCATAGCTGTGATAAGCGCTTTAGAGAAAACTAGCTGGCTGGGCGGGAAGTTAAGGGCATTACTTTTACTTGGAATTGTAGACAAAAATGGGTCTCTGGGAAAAGTAACAGTAAACCAGGTCCATACATGTCTATATGGGCCATAGGGAAGAAAGAGCGGGTCGCCTAGAAAATGGAGTTATGTCCCTCAAAAAATATGGATGGCACAGAAAGAAAATTTTCACTAACATGATTTTCCTTTCCCAAGTGTCAGGTTTCCTCAAAACTGAGGATCTTTGAAGCATTCTTCACTCCTTCCTGGGGCTTTTTCGTTCTGTATTCGTTTCTCGCTTCCTCTCTGTCACTTCCTGTTTCACGCTCTTTCCCTATTTCCGCCTCTTTTTATTTATTCCCTCGCCTCTGTTTCTGCCACTCTTTTTGTTGTCCGTCTCTGTTTATCAGTCTGTCTGTCTGCAAATCTCCTTTCTCTCTCTCTCTCTCTCTCTCTCTCTCTCTCTCTCTCTCTCTCTCTCTCTCTATATATATATATATATATATATATATATATATATATATATATATATATATATATATATATCATTTGTTTTCATTTTTTATTGACTAGAACTTAATCTTTTCCCTCTTGAAAATAAAAGAGAGAAATGCCCAGCTACTGTCAACTGGTGAAAAGTGTAAAGTAATAATTAAAAATATCCCCTATATTAAGCTCCGCCCTTTTTATTTCACCATGTCATACACTACTGGCTAGGTTCCTTTAACCTATTCAAATTTTATCAACTATACATCATTACTATATTGCATAAAACTTTTTTAAAAAATCGATAACTATTCCTTAAGATATTCACTGACGATATAAATTTTTTTTTATTAACTAGAGCTCATGAAATATATGAAAGAAGAGGAATAGTGTGATGTCATTGCGGATTCTAAACAATCTGAGAACAATAGAGACTGGGCTTTATTACTTCTGATACGCCGAAAATGTTGTATGAAGTACACCAAGTCCTAAGAAGAGCTCAACTATCTTAAGGCGTAAATAACTAAAGGACACGACTATCCTAGAGAGTAAATAACTAAAGGGCATGACTATCCTTCAAGCGTAAATAATTTAAGGGCACGACTTTCTTAAGGCGTGAATAACTAAAGGCACGACTATCCTGAAGTGTAAATCAGTAAAGGGCATGAATACCTAAAGCGTAAAAATTTAAGCCGCACGACTATCATAGGACGTAAGTAACTAAAGGGCACGTCTATCCTAAGGCGCAAATAACTTTTACTACATCTGGTACAATCATGTTCAGAAAAGATGAGCTAAATTGTTAAGAACCAGTATCTATGCGTTTGAATTGATACCATGCTTTTTTTGGCCTATCGTTGCAGTCCTATCAATAAGATTTATTTAAGCTCTAGTATGAATGGTGTCAACCTGGGTTTTTTTTTTTTTTTTTTTAAAGAGGTAATTAAAAGTTTGCGACCACGAATAGGCTACAAACCTTTATTTTATTTTCGTGCAGGAATTTGATGATGAAAAAGATGACCATAACAGAATTATCTGTCTTTCCTTAAAAAAAAAAAAAAAAACAACCTCGCACAGATAGATTCCTCTCAGTGTATCGGTTTCAATGTAAAATAAAAACATCACAAGCTAATGATAACTCATACCTCAACACAGAAAGCCCTTATGCTAAGCTTAGTAGAAGTAAATGTGTTACAACCTAAATGAAGCTCTCCACCTAGTCCTATAAGCACGGATTACAACTATCGTTGAACCTAATTACCCTCATACTAATATTAGTACCGGTCATAATTTCGAAATAATTCTATCTTAGAAACTCGCATAGCGGGGTGCGGGTATAAATTTACACTCTACAGTTATTACAAGACACAAAGTTATTCACAAACTTAACGAATTCTATTAAGACAGGGAAAAGTTTTACTTACTGTACACCATGATGACGCTGCAAACAGTCCGACAAGCAGGTCTTGTAATTCACTTCTCCAACCGTATGGGCTTTTTGTTGGTCTGAGATAAAGGTAATCACGATAAATGTAAGGTCAAGGCTTATATAGGTTTACATCTAATAGTCCACAGTTCGCAAATAATTGAGCAACAGGGTTGTCAAGGATAGAAAAATTATCAAATCAAACTTCACAAACAGTATCTATAACTCTGATATCGCTCTGAATTAGAATAAGACCATAGTGAAATCCATTCTATTCACAAATCTTCCCAAGCTTTTTTTTCGTTATCGTGTAGGTATGAGAAATTAACGTGCAGATATAAATTTCCGCAAGGCTCTGCACCACTGAGCACTTTAATAATTTTTTTGTTCCTTTATGCATACCCTTATCATTCGCGCTAAAAAGGATTTTTTAATACTTTGGGAATGTTCGGTATACCTGTAAATGATTTCCTCGTAGGAAAATTGAAATTTTTGTCTTTAGACTTATAAAATAATAAATAGTTTTATTTTTCATTACTTTCACTAAACACTCAAATAGAGAGTCTTAAGATACTGCATCTTTGCTTTTTTTTTTTTTTTCATTCAAGCTAAACCATGTTTTCTGCCTTTTTGTCTCTAGGTAGGCTAGGAGAATAAAAGCGAAGGATATTTCTTAAACTTTTATTTGGAATATTTTAAAGTTCAATCGTTGGGATGTTCATGCGCTTCCTATTAAAGAACAATACAAGGATGATGATAATGATGATGATGATGATGATGATGATTTTGATGACGATGATGATGATGATGATGATGTTGATGTTGATGATGGTGGTGATGTTGATGTTGATGATGATGGTGCTGATGATGGTGATGATGATGATGATCTTGATGACGATGATGATGATGATGATGATGATGATGATGATGATGATGATGATGATGATGATGAGGAGGAGGAGGAGGAGGAGGTGGATAATAAGAAGGGGAAGGCGGACGAGAATGACGATCATCATGATAGTGATGGTGCTGATGATGATATTGATGTCAATCATTATGATAGTGATATCGTTATTGATGGTAATCATTATGATAGTGACATTGTTGTTGTTGTTGTTGTTGTTGATGATGATGATGAGGATGATGATGATGATGGTGATGGTGATGATGGTGATGATGAGTATGATTATAATGATGACAATCATTATAATGATCATGATTATGATAATGACAAGAAAAATGAAGATGGTCTATTGATTGTGTGGATGCTTATTGTGGTTTAACATCTCCTTAACCTGAAAGACTATCTTAGGGGCATTTTACATACACTTTATTGTCTCACCAATGGCAATAAATAACCTTAAAATACCATTTCCCAGTCAAGATTTGTTGCTTTAGTTGCTACCACATATTTTATGTAATGTTTTCGATTTTTTATTTCCATCCGTTAGTTAAAAGAGATGAAACCACCTGTTATACTCAAGATTTCACTTTTTCTTCGAATGTAAAGATTAGTGATACAAATATTAATAAAAATCGAAGTCTCAGTGGTTGTAAAAGTAGTATTAGCACTAACAGTAATAGCAGTAGCAGCAGCAGCAGCAGTAGCAGTAGCAGTAGCAGTAGTAGTAGTAGTAGTAGTAGTAGAAGAAGTAGTAGTAGTAGTAGTAACAGCAGCAGCAGATGCAATAGTAGTAGTAGTAACAGCAGGAACAGCAGTACAAGTAGTAGTAGTAGTAGTAGTAGTAGTAGTAGTAGTAGTAGTAGTAGTAGTAGTAGTAGTAGTAGTAGTAGTAGTAGTAATAGTAATAGTAGTAGTAGTAGTAGTAGTAGTAGTAGTAGTTGCAGTAGTAGTAATAGTAGTGGTGGTGGTAGTAGTAGTAGTGTTGGTAGTAGTAGTAGTAGTAGTAGTAGTAGTAGTAGTAGTAGTAGTAGTAGTAGTAGTAGTAGTATCAGTAGTAGTAATAGTAGTAGTAGTAACAGTAGTAGTAATAGTAGTAGTAGCAGTAGAAGTAGCAGTAGTAGCAGTAGTAGTAGTAGTAGTAGTAGTGGTAGTAGTGGTAGTAGTGGTAGTAGTAGTCGTAGTAGTAGTAGTAGTAGTGTTTGTAGTAGTAGTAGTAGTAGTAGTAGTAGTAGTAGTAGTAGTAGTAGTAGTAGTAGTAGTAGTAGTAGTAGTGGTAATAGTAGTAATAGTAGTAGTAGTAACAGTAGTAGTAATAGTAGTAGTAGCAGTAGAAGTAGCAGTAGTAGCAGCAGTAGTAGTAGTAGTAGTAGTAGTAGTAGTGGTAGTAGTGGTAGTAGTAGTAGTTGTAGTAGTAGTAGTAGTAGTAGTAGTAGTAGTAGTAGTGGTAGTAGTGGTAGTAGTGGTAGTAGTAGTAGTAGTAGTAGTAGTAGTAGTAGTAGTAGTAGTAGTAGTAGTAGTAGTAGTGGTAATAGTAGCAGTATTAGTCTTAATAGTAGTAGTAGTAAAACGGAAGCAGTATTTTTTAAGCCGTTACCGCTCTTGTCTTGTCGCC
This sequence comes from Elysia crispata, assembly GCA_033675545.1. NCBI lineage: Eukaryota > Metazoa > Mollusca > Gastropoda > Plakobranchidae > Elysia > Elysia crispata. Next base: position 1,399,198 of record JAWDGP010007329.1, read on the forward strand.
CTAAAAGTTCCTGCAGCATGTGCAGAGAGTCTGATGAAAAAAAAAATTAATGCAAGATTTCATTGTTACGAACAAATTCCAGGAACGCAATAAGTATATGACTACATGTATTTAACAGAAAAAAAACCACCAAGGTAAGTTGTCACAAGGTAATCACAGTTTACTCCTGCACTCTCAATCCAGACTGTTCATGCACTCCGTCACTCAAGAAGGAAAGTAAAATGATGAAACCAACTTTTCGTTGTATGCGGTGAAAATTACAAGTTTCCTGTTCCATAACTAAGACTTTACGCTTAGCTCTTCACCATTGAAATTCACTTTCTTTCATCCACAGACTAGGCAACCTCGCAAAATAAGGTCAGCGGGTCCGGTGGGCCTAGAGCCTAGTTTATCGATCGGCCGCGCCTTTTCTATCCCCTCATTGCTAGCACCAGATAATGATGGATTATTTAACACTGCTACTTTTTTCTGCTTTTCTTCAAGTTCTGCAATATACGCAGTCATGTAAAACTTGCATTCAATTTTTTTTTTTTTCAAATTGCACGCACCGACGGGCACTTTCTACGGTGTTAATAGCACTGCTTTACGTAAAACCGTGTGTGCACATGTACGTCGATCGTGCTTTAACGCCGTCTTGCGTAAACGAAGACAATAAAAATAGCACAGCGTTTACTTATGCAGAGGAACATGTAAAATCAAAATGGGGATCAGCCTGTAAACTATGCAACATGCAATGGCTGCAAGGGGAATTCATAACGAGCTGCCGCTTGATTGTAATAATTATAATTCTTCCTATAAAACGTCGTCAGGTCCTGCAAGTCAAATCGTGAACCGTGTCAGCAAAAAAAAAAAAAAAAAAGAAAAGAAAAGAAATAAAAAGCGGAGTCTGAAGTCACTTTTGTCGTGTTCATTTACCAAAACAAACATGTAAATCAAATTCGAGCAATAATTATTTAGGTTTCGACTGATACGCCTTGATGCAAACTGTATAACCTGCTTTGAAAAGCTTCATGTTTTCCTGTACATCTCAAACGTTTGAATGCGCGTTTTGTCCTGTTTTTTTTTCTTTCTTTCTTCTTTTTTTTTTTTTTTTACATTCATGGAATTAAAATAAAGGAACATTATGCAGTTTCAATCGTCATACATTGAGAGCGCCAAAGTCCACCGTGATATCAGCAGAGGGAACAATCTTCACCCATACGCGTGCCTCCTCCCCGCTAACTCTGTCGGTGGGTAAATTTCACTTCTTTGTTTTCAATCCCGCTTTAAAGCTTAATGTTCCGAAAAGGCCTGAGGCGGGTGATATGAAACATGTAAACAAAAAAAAAACAAAAAAACAAAAAATTCAAAATGATATCAGGCGGTTAAACAGAATGTAAGACTGCTGTGCGTATGCTGAATCTGCAGATATAATATCGAAAAAAAAAAAAAAGTAAATTATCCACAATGTCAACCGTTTATATGCAAGCTTATGGAATCTATGCTTTTTGCAGATCTTATTTTTTCACGAAGCTACGGGTGTAATGATGATTTTTTAAAAAAATCGCTTAACAGGTTTGAACGTTGGTAAACTGCAGTACACACAGGTTTCTAAAAGCGCTAAAGTCCCTGACCCTAAAATGTAAGCGAGGCAACTGACAATTCTGCTAGATACAAACTGAGAGGAAGACAAATCTAGAATAAGATAGTATCATAGGATTCACCCTACAGTGAACACGCTTTAGGAGCGCCGCTTTTCTACATGCCTTTTCACATTCTTCATATTCATTATCTGCTTGAAAACTTACTCTTTTTTTTTTAACTTTTTTTTTCTGAAAAGACATTTACAACCTCAAAACGCTAAATAAAAAACAACCACAAAAAAACAAAAACAAAACCTTGAGCGCGCACTAGAATGGTAATATTCTGCAGCCGCATTTTTTTTTTTTTTTTTTTTTTTTTTTTTTCTGAACTTGGATTTTCCTCTCTACAAATGCTTATTTGTCTAAGAAAAAAAAGCAGATGACGGTTTTTATAAAACTCATTTAACATCCTGAGCAAATTAAAAAAAAGAAAGAAAGAAACGATCTGGCAAAGATAAGTTTTATTACTATACTCGTAAAATTTATGTATTAAACATTCGTACTATTAAGTTTCACAGCACTTTCAACACTAAATAACAACTGCGTAACCATAGGTTACGTTGATGATCCAGATTATATTCCGTTGGATGCTTTTAAGTTCACATTCTTTCAACAGCCACGAATAAACAATAGCCTTACTGGTGAGCACAAAAACTAACGGCTTGAACCGCGGTGACAGAAAAACAATTAAAATCCAGCCTAAAGAAACTAGTGCAATCAATTTCTTGCTTTCGGGGGAAAATAAATTAAAAAAAATAATGACCACCGCAAGATTAAGAACGCAGCTGGCAGCTTAAATCTAGAATCTAGATCTAGATAGCGATCCAGTAAGAAAACTTTGCGCACATAAACACTCGCGGTTAAGTAACTAACGTCTAAAGTTACTAGATCTAGTCTAGATCTACTCCATAAGGTCCAGAGTGTAGACGAAACAGGCGTGAGTAAGTGTTGTATGTAAGCAGTAGCATTTTCCACCACAATGCTCCAAACGTGCGCATCACATCAACACAGTCATAATAAACTCGCTCTGAAGTTCATTTTATGTGTGTGGAGATACGTTAGATGTTTGGAACAGCAGTAGCCTTTGTCCACATTCACTGACTTTCTGACTGGGGGCGTGCATATCTCTCTCTCTCTCTCTCTCTCTCTCTCTCTCTCTCTCTCTCTCTCTCTCTTCTCTCTCTTCTCTCTCTCTCTTCTCTCTCTCTCTCTTCTCTCTCTCACTCTCTCTCTTTCTTTTTCTCACTCTGTCCCACTTTTTCGTACGCTCTCTAGATCCATCTGCCTATTCTCTTTTTCATCCTATCCCGTTTAGTCTTTTTCTTGACTAATACTTTTAACTAAGTGTTTTTTTGTTTTGTTCTTTCCTCGCTCTCTCCATTGTTCTGTTTCTATCTATCTATCTATCTATCTTGAAATCCAATATCTTTATCTATCTTTCTATCAGTCTTTATAGCTATCTCTTATTCAATCACTACTTTCCTTTTTTCCTCTGTACCCCTCTCTTCTCTCTTTATTTTCTATATCCCTCTCGAACCCTATCCTTTTCTTTTGCAATATATGATAATTTGTAAAAATGAATGATATCCTGCATCAGCTAAGAATCTTTCCATTTATTTGTACCGTCATTTTAATATTAAAACCAATATGCTTTGATGCAGTATATTGTTAAGATCTAAATACTCTACAAGGTTAATTAATAACATACACTGGGTGTGATGTCAATATGCAACTCATCATTTCAAAGCTGTTTTTTTCTTCCACGAAAGTCCATGGCAGAGAAAAAGAAAGAAAGAGAGAGAGAGAGAGAGAGAGAGAGAGAGAGAGAGAGAGAGAGAGAGAGAGAGAGAGAGAGAGTGAGAGAGTGAGAGAGAGAGGATGAAGGCGAAATAGCGGAGTAAATGAGAACAGAAGCAGCTCTCCTTCTCTCTCAATGTCTCTCTCCCTCTGTCTGTCTGTCTCTCTCTCCCTCGCTCGTCCCAAGTGATTATTACACGAGCAATCTTGAAGCCTTAACACATTCTTCGCTTTTCAAAGTGATAATCTTTGTTTGATTTTTCTCTAAGGTCTCTGTGCTTTCTATGCAACCAACTATTTTAAAGGTTCTTCTTTTCTTGAGACCACCCGTGAGGTACGAGAAAACGAAACGTAAGTTTCAATGAATTCATATTATGCGAGACGTATTCAAAAGACAGAAAAAAAACCTAGAGAGGAAAATGAGAGTCCAGCAGTAGAGCTTTCTCAGTTTGTTTATGCTGATCTCTACAACTGCTTAAGAAGTCAAATGGCCAGTGAAGAGATACATAGTTTGATCACACACACACACACACACACACACACACTGTCTCTTTTTTGCCTTTCTCACTCTCCCAGTTATTTGCCAAAAGTTTCTTTTTTTTCCCTTAAATAAAAAATGGTAATTTTTGTTTCGTCTCTCAATTTCAGTTGTGTATCAATATAGTCACCCATTTAATTTTCTATGTTCATCTTAATTACTGTCTCTCTGGCCCTCCTTTTTGTGTTGTAGTACGTATTTTTTGCATTTATGTATCTCATCTAACTGTGTATGTGTATTTCTATTTCTTTTACTCTCGCTTGATATTCGCTCAGATCATCTATTCAACTTTTCTTACCTAGCCACCTATTCAAATATTTACTCTCTCTCTGTCTTTCTCTCTCTCTCTCTCTCTCTCTCTCTCTCTCTCTCTCTCTCTCTCTCTCTCTCTCTCTCTCTCTCTCTCTGCCTGTCATTCTCGTCCTTCATTTTCTTTCTTTTATTTTCTCTTGGTGAGCAATATCTCTTTTACTGTCTTCTTTTTTTCTCTTGTTTTGATTTCCTCAGCTTCTTTACCCGGTGCGTATTGCAGTCTCTCTCTCTCTCTCTCTCTCTCTCTCTCTCTCTCTCTCTCTCTCTCTCTCTCTCTCTCTCTCTCTTCCCCTCACTTTTCTTTATGAGGCCATTGACCTTTTCCTGTCGACCAGTTTAACCGTTTAACCGTTGAACTAGATCTAGATCATGGCAAGTATTCTTCTCTCTCGTCGGTCATCTTTACTCAATCGTATGGAAAATAACTGATTGGGTAAACCTTTTCTTTATTTCAAAACCACATCGTGCTAAAATATAGTTTTCAGGATATGCAATTAAGGTTTGTTTTATTACCTGTTGACTATTTTGAAGTGTTATAAGAACAATTATTTCAAATAATATGGAACTTCTCTGTGACTTCTTTTTCTTATTTAACCATATGAATGTTGATATTTTTTTTTTTACTTGTAACACATTACTTTTACGCTATTTGTGTTGGCAGTGGTAGTGGCGGTGAGGATGGTGATGATGGTGATGATGGTGACGATGGTGATGATGTTGGTATCTATGAAGATGGCAGTGGCCAAAGTGAGTTTTTTTTTTTTTGATTAACTTTTTATTTTAATAATGTACAAGCTTTTTTGTTATGATTGTAGCTTGTAAATGAATCGAAATGAAAAATTATAACTTTGATTTCGGAACAGCATCATAAGCCTGGTAGGTGCAGCATTTGACTTATAAAGTTTTATCTTTTGTCAGGTCGGTGCTTTCAATTTTCTTTTTAATACATTTGTTTTCTTAGCAAACAGATTACCGTTCTACAACATCGCTACTTGCAATGCGGCAGATAAAAAAGAAAACACTTTTACTTTTGCAATAAATATGGAGACAGACTGTGACGCCGAGTGCAGGTTATATACAAGTTTCAGTAAAAAAATTCAGTAAGCTTACTGTGAATTGCACTATGAAATTTTTTATTGTGACTTTTATTCCGCACACAAACCGGGCTTCTATCTTTAATCTTTCTCTTGGTAACCGCTCCCCCCCGTCGGGCGTGGTTTAGCAGAAATAATAACAATAATAATAATAAAAAAACCAAACTCATTAGTTTTCGAAATGGTGAGTGATGTCTGTAGATCTCAAGGCGAGCTTTCTTCACCCTCAGCCAGCAGCACTTTTAAACATAGAACGAGGGAGAAAGATAGTAAGATAAAAAGAGAAAGGGAGAAGGAGGGAGGGAGGGAGGGAGGGAGAGAGAGAGAGAGAGAGAGAGAGAGAGAGAGAGAGAGAGAGAGAGAGAGAGAGAGAGAGAGAGAGAGAGAGAGAGAGAGAACTTACGTTTCTGAGAGTAAACATAATTATGTTCCCTGATACTGCTCTTTTGTTTCCATTGATAATGACTGAAATGGCTTTTTGTAGCCTACTTTTCTACGGTACATCATTAATTTTGCTCTATTGCCGTGAAAAGGTCAAAAAAGATTCAGGCTGAATTCAACACGAAGGAATTTAAAATCATATGGCTTCTATACCTATTTTGTGTTTTTTTCTAGTTTCGCTCTATCAGAGCGTACATATGTTTATAATATTGTTTTTTTTTTGCGCTCTTGTAATATTTACATAAAGATACAACTGGAATTTTATTAAACAACAGATTTTTCATACACAAAGGAATCAATTTAATCCCCCTAATTATTTCTGGATCTCTCAGTTTTACTTTCTCCCCCGGTCTCTCTTTCGTCGTCTCTAAAGCTCCCTCTTTTTCTGGATCTTTTTCTCTATCTATCTGTCTTTCTTTCTCTCTCCCTCTCTTTCTTTCTCTCCCCCTCTTTTCTTTGCATTTAAGCAATGTTTTTTGTAGATTGAAATGAACATTTTCGATAATCATCTGTAGGAAAGAATTATTAAATAGGAAATTTATTATGGAGTTTTGTATGCTCAGATCTTTTTTTTTTAATTCTGAGTTGAACAAGAGCGGCTATAAAATTAATGTGAAACTTATAACAGTCCTATGACGGCTTATTATTCGAACTACCTAAAACTTCTAAGTCGCACGAGCTTCATCTTGACCTTTTGTTCGTCAAGTCATTTTCTTGTTTGTAAAACCATTCTCAAGTCAATTAAAAAAAAATCAGATTGTTTAATTCTACTTTAAACATTTTTGCCTCCTCCCCAATACGGTTTTATGCTTTTCGTGGTATTATTTGAAACTATACTTCAGTACACTGAGCTCTTACTTTTCCAGTAGATACATTTTGGTAAGTAAATCGCTGTTCATAGTCTATCATGCTATTGTTTTGTCAGCGTTGAAAGAGAGTATGCATAGCACTGTAGGCCTCGATTCCCTTCTTTTTTGCTTTGTTTTACTTATTTGACTGCCTTTGCAGTTTTTTTTTTTGTTTGTTTTTGTTACGTTTTTCAGATAGGTTGTTTTTCTTTTATTTAACTTTTAACATAACAGTTTGTGTTTCGTTATCTTTAATAGGTCACTCTTCTAAGATATTCTATCTTAAAAGAATTACCTAAGAGTTACTTAACAAAGATAACGAAGACAATCCAAATATTTCCAGTAATGTAATCTTACCGCCATGTATTCCAACATACTACGTTCCCTGTTTAGTTATGACTTTTATAGAGTTCGTGATGATTTCCACTTCGTATAAATTCAAAGAATCCCTTGACTGACGTGGAAGAGCTAGCTTTGAGTTATCGAGATCCAAATTGATCCCCTGACAATCATGTAGTTCGAACCCAAGTCTGACAGTCCTTTCAAGCTTGAGGGCAAGTGCTCTGTTTATATTAACAGTATTAAGAAAACTTCCCTAGTGGCGCAGTAACATTCGATGTGACTAAATTGTCCAGTGATCCTGATAGGGGAAACCAGCTTCCACTTGTCAATCTATAGACAGCACTTAAGAATTTTTTTAACCTGCTGTTTTTTTCTGCTCTATCTTTGAACTTTGAACCCTAGCGCATTTCATCAAGAGTCGCTGGAAGATATTCTATAAGAAGCAAGGAGAAGTATTGCTTAAATGAATAATTGATCGCTAAATGGTACATTAAATGGTTTATAATACTAGTCCACTGCTTAGTCCTTGCGCAACATATAAGATTCTCTCAGGAAAGCCCCATATACTAGTAAGAAGAACAAATCGGACCTTAAAATCATCTATTCATAGCGTTTATGCCTTAATAGCGATAGGTCTTCCTTGAATCCTCAGGGGTGAAACTTCTCAACACCTGTAATAAAATGTGCTTCCCGTTTCTGAACCCTTCTCTCTCTCTCTCTCTCTCTCTCTCTCTCTCTCTCTCTCTCTCTCTCTCTCTCTCTCTCTCTCTCTCGCTCTTTCTCTCTATCTCTGTCACTCTCACCGTTCTATGGTTGGACATGTGTATCATTTTCTCTGTTTTGTTGTTGTTTTTTTTTCAAATTATAATATAAAATCTTTTGATAACCTTTTGGGTTTTTACTATAGTGTCAATTTTGTTCCCATTTTTATCACATGAATTTCACCATCCCATATTGCATTATCAGTTATTCGCGTAGGACGGGGAGGACTCCATATGATTCCCTTTCAATTTTAATATTGTCTTTGCCAGCCACTTGAGAGATAAAAGATGTACTAAATCTGGGCTAAAGACTTTTGTATAGGCATGTGATTTAAAAATGCTTCTATCATGATGATATTACTTTCTAAAAGGTCATTTGTTAATGTTAATCGCTTTCCTCGTTCAAGACTTGCTTACTCCATAATCGAGATGAGCTTTTCATAGAATATTATTCAAATTGTTGATTGTGTTATAAGTTGATTTAATCCTTTTATTCAACAATTTGTTTTTCATTACAAGGAGAAATCTTTGAGACCTGCGCTGTTCACTTTTTCGCAAAAGTTAAACCGCAAATTTTTAATAGTCGTCAAGAAAGATGTAAAATCTTCTTTTTTCTTCCTTCTATCGTCTGTTATCTTTCATTTAGTGGCAGAAAAAGACCTCTGGTCCCAAGTTCCTATACATTTGCTATTGTAAGAACAAGTGAATCTATCTATAGACTTAATTCAACTATTTTTTTGCTCATTTCCAACTTTTAAAAAAGGACAAATGAGGAACGTGCATACTAAAGGTTTCATCGCAACTTTTAAATTAGAGTTATCACTGTGATATAATGATATTGTTAGTTTCCGAAATACATCTAACTCTAAGCATCATTATTTTTTCTTGTTCCTTGTTCGTCCAGCAAGCGTCACCGTCCTTCAATTAAAGCTACATCACCCTATCTATCGCCTATGAGAAGTTTTCAGAGGCAACCACCAGCAGGAAATGAAGTAGCAGCAAATCGCAAAATAGCAGCACTCGGGCGTTTCGGTTTGAAAGAGAAAAAAAAGAAAGAAAATCAGTCTAGCTTGGAAAGAAAATGAGACGATCTGAAAAAATCCCCTTCAATACAAATTCCTAAAGCTTCGAAGACTAATGCTCCTTTTTTTTTTCACGAATATTGACTTTAAAAAAGGAAAGAAAATTGGCTTTCAAGGCTTGCTGGTTTTGAACCATATTGTTTTGGTTATAATTACAGTTTAGGTGAGTGCCGATCAAAATTTTTCCATCAAGACACTGAAATTATGGGTGAAGATTGTTTTACCTCAACCTAGATACAATCATCAGAAAATACTGCAGGCATCATTATGTGGCTATAATAAGGAGAATGTTACATTGAATCGAGAATAGAAAAATTAATTCCTTGCCTTCCACCTAAAAAATAAAACAAAGAAAATCAAACGCGCATGTAAACCCTAAATGATTTTGAAGATTTTCTGTACATATAACTATTACACGTAATAGCTATGCATGTCACGTATTCCTTTGTTTTGGCATTACGCTCGATATTGGTACTCAGCTCTCAAGACTCGCAACATTTACAACTCTTCATTCGGTGAAACCGATGTAATAGTTCCAGTGGAACCATTAACCATGTATAAAATCCTGAATTCTTAGATTTTTTTTAAATAGAGGTCCGCTTCTCTTCATTTCAAAACCCTAGATACAAATCCAGAAATATATGTTTTGAAAAAAAAAATAATCGAAGTGCCTATTGACGCTTCATAGTGCGATAGTCTTGAAAGCTAGTCACCATTCAGCCATTCATTGTCAAAATAACGAACCAGGCTTCACTCAGCTGACAAAATGATTCGACAGTAATTGGGCCGAATTCGAAACAACATGTAAGGCTTCTGTAAGAGAAACTATATCAAATGAGTGCGTTATCTTTATCATTGATATTGCGATGTTTTGTACGTTTTGTTTCACTTCTTATAATTTCTAGAAGCTAGACAATCCAAGGCTAAAACGTAACATCTTAGTCATCTACACTAGATCTAGCCTCTGGATCATTAATGATCTAGCAAAAGTTGGATCGAGATTTTAAAGTGGAAGTAATGGGATGTTGGATGACATAATTTAGATATAAAAGGTAGGTTCTAAATCTAAATTCTAGAGCTAAAAAGGGACAATAACCTCCCCCAAAAATAAATTTGACCAGCAAAATGAAACTAAGCTTTCTCTCAAACAAAACAATTCGCTTATTTGAAATCTGGGGTCATTTGGGGCATACCGTGTCATTATAACAGAACTTTTATCAGACCTCGACCTCAATCTTGCCCATTCTATTGGTTATATGAACTTTGTCAACAATTAAGAGATAATTAATCTAGTCTTTGATATGTATTTCTCCCAAACCAGACAGATAGTCCTGCACTATCTTTCCCATTTTAGAGTCAGATAAAGACTTAGAGGACAACAGTTTAGAGCAAACAATCCTTCGCTAAGTGATTTTCTTGCAGCCTGCCAGTACTTAGCCTGTAAGGTCACAAGTTAAGATAAAAATTGATGCGTAACCCACGGCACCTAACGGTGCAGCTGTGTACAAGAAGTCGATCACAATCCTCTGGCGACAACTGTTTGATCGTTCTTAAAAAAAAAAAAATCTTTGTCCCGTTTTCCCATTTACAGATATAACGCAGATATAATTATGCCGAAGTGAGCAATTTTTTTAAAAAAATGTAGACCAAATCGGCTGCCTTGGAATCTATGTTTGGATTTAGGATTGTTTTTTGAAAATCAAAGCTTTTGGTTTAGGTTCATGTTCTAGTAATGTGGAAAACAAAATAAACGAAAAACATTTAATTTTTTCGTACAATGAAAAAAGGTCAAAGAAATTCGGATAAGTACGGAAAAGTTTATATACATTATGAATGAATTAAAGAATTAAATATCCAGAATATTTTACCAGTGAAAATACAGTTTTAGTCTAACAGCGGGCTTCTCTGAGTAGACCCGTCCACTGCAATGTTATCTCAGAACTTGTAGAAATAGTTTAAACAACGCAGCCTATGTCAGACAGGAGAAGGCTAAAAAATTGAGGAGACCTCGTCTAGGCCACCCATTTCGCAACCAGTGCGAAAAGTCTTGTTCCATGGGTGTCAGGGCACTCCTTATAGAATAGACCGTGAAGATGAAAATACAAGACTTTATTTTCTGGAACAAAAATTAAACGAAAAAAAAAAAAAAACAAAAAGAAAAAAATAACTTCTTTTGTAAGGCGTAAATCTTCACGTCATTTAATTTTTTTTTTCTTTCTTCAGAAAATATTAGTCGAGATACTTGAGCTTATCATTACAATAATTCAGTTGAGATGTCTGGGCTATAACGATTTACAAAGTTAGTCTGGAATTTTTGTTTTTATCTTTTACCATTACTAATAGATATGTGGGTAGAGTAATTGGAAAAAGAATGCCGAGTTTTACCAAGCTAATTCAACGAATACTTAGACATACCAGGGCCAAACTGATTACTGAGAGACGCTTGGGCAAACCCGATTATATTTGAGATGTCTGGGCTTTAATAATTTACAAAATGTGTCGAGATATTTGAGCTATAACAATTACTAAAAGATACATGGGCTATATGTAAATACCTACAGAAACCCGAGCTTTACCAAATACTTAAAGATACATGGAGCAATTAAAAAAAAGAGATAGATGGGCAAAACTATGACTTAACATACCTGAGCCAAAATGATACCTGAGAGACTCTTGGCAAAACCGATTACCGAAAATTCGCGTGAGCCGATTCGATTACTGAAAAACTCATTCACAAAATCTTCTCTTTCTATATTATCAACATTGTGTGGAGGGAGCTAAACAAAAAACGTTCATAATGATAAAATAATTTAATGTTTTTTTTTCATTCTGGTGTACATGCCTTCATTTCTTTATTATGTCCAATTGGATCTTATGTTCTATGTTTCTCTTTTCCAGCTACAAAATATATTTGCAGGGCTTTGCATCTTTATTTTTATGTTGTAGTTTGAGCGAAAAATTCTTGCAGGTTAAAAGTTGTTTTAAACTCGTTGTAAATGAAAATTATTTAGTTTACTTAAGTCTTTTTTTTTCCCCTTGTCTCTGTCACTGTAGCTCTGTACATATTACATTTGTTAAGTAATTGCCATTCGTAGGACAACGTTCCTTTTGCTGGTAGTAGAGATTTGCTTTGTGTTGTGCTCCTTTTTTCCCTTGATGTTGTGTGCTTGTAACAAATATTTTTTTTAATGTTTCCTGATTTTTTGTGTAACGTTTGGCAGACCACTGTTGCTAACTTTCAAAAGATTTCAGCTGATGTCTTTTACATAAGTTATTTTGAGGGTATGAGAAACAAAAACAAAAATTGAGCAAAAAGATCATAATAATACAGAGCTGAAAATATACACAAGAGCAAAGCACAGACAGAAAGTCAAAGAAATCAAAAAGGAAGAAAGAATTCACGATATTCAGTGTGAGAGGAACAGACTTCAAAAAAAATAAAATAAATAGATATATCGTTAGAAATAAAAGTTTATAAACAGAGAGAGAGAGAGAGAGAGAGAGAGAGAAAGAAAGAGAGAGAGATAGAGAGAGAGAGAGAGAAAGAGAGAGATTAGTGAGAGAGAGAGAAAGATAGTTCGATAGATGATAATTACGCTGATTGAGTGATGAAACCTTGGATGAACAGAAACAAAGAGAATATAAAGAAAGAGGAAGCGACCGAATGCACGAGAAGTTGAGGAAGTGTGGGAAAAGAAAGATGTGAAGACATTTGGACAGAAAAGAAGAAAATGAGTAGGAAAAGGAGATGAGAAAGATGTAAATAGGGATGGTCAGAAATAGAATTGCGGATAAAAGTGGCATAAGAGATAAGAGAAAGAAATAGAGTGCTATTGTATAGATGGTCGAGAAGGAAAAGACAGATTAGAGATACAGTTAGAGACTTCAAAAAGTGAGAATGTGAGTAAAGAAAAGATAGTTAGGAAGATTTAGAAACTAAGAGAGAGAGAGAGAGAGAGAGAGAGAGAGAGAGAGAGAGAGAGAGAGAGAGAGAGAGAGAGAGAGAGAGAGAGAGAGAGAGAGAGAGAGAGAGAGAGAGAGAGAGAGAGAGAGAGAGAGAGAGAGAGAGAGAGAGAGAGAGAGAGAGAGAGAGAGAGAGAGAGAGAGAGAGAGAGAGAGAGAGAGAGAGAGAGAGAGAGAGATGAAGAGAGAGTGGCAGCACAACTACACGCACATATAATCGGACAGAATTTAAACTACCATCCACGCTCTTCCGCCACCATCCCCCCAGTAACTATCTCTTAGCAATTTGTTTGCCTTGTTTTGTTATTTACTATCTTCTTATACACTGGGTTATCTTCCTTTGATAATCAAAGGGTTATTATCCTGCTATTCTTAAAACATCTTGTATTTTGTTTTGTTAATTCCCTTGCTTTAGTTTACTCGTTTAATTTCAATCATCTTTAAATCGGAGCCTCGTCAACTCGATTCTCTTAGGAACTTATTTAAAAAAAAAGTGCTTTTCCACCCTCACTCACCCATTGAGGATACATTCCTCACTGCTATTTAGGTTGGACTTCGGCTACCCCACTCTAATTGCCCTCTCCTACGAGAGCTATTGATAATGAAACCAAATACAATAAAAAAAAATTTTTTTAATAAAATAAGCTACCATTCTCTTCACACATACCACGCAACCAAAAAAAAAAAAATATATATAAATTATCATCTTACAGAAAAATCTTTTTTTTTCACCATCTCATTATGATTCCCGCATCACAGAAGTGTTTTCGAGGTAATGCAAGTGGATCAAACTGAGCTATATGATTCAAACGGAGAAGGTTCCATAAACATAGACTCCGTCACTGCCCACTGTCTACCAACCTAGACCTGAGTTTGATCCTGCCCTACAGAAATTGTCAATTATGGCATATTATCCTGTAGTCAATAGACTATCTGAAAATGATCTAGAATACCAACCTTTTTATAAAAAAAAATCTGAAGAGAATACACTTTATACATAATTCATATATAAATAATAATGTTTTTTTTTTCTTTTTACAATTGCTGTCGTTTAATTGTTTTAAAATTAACATTCTCTGTCGAGGCGTCTCATCCACACATATCCAAAGTATTTAAGAGCATTTCTACAGGAGTGTTTTGGTCTCTACATACACGACATAGGTAGCCGCGCATTTTCTATGTAAAAGTTTTGCATACATGAATCGTATTTGGAAAGTATTTCTTCAATACCAAACCTTTTCAACAGGTCGCAGCAAGTATTTCTCTTTTGAGAACAGATCTAGCCGAGGTTTTTCTAAAACCCAGTGTAATTATCTGTGACAATAATTCAGATAATCTCGTTCTTTCCGTATTCCTTTATCTTACAGACCGAGCATTACCATGTAAAGATGTTTAGCGGTGAACATTTATCTGCAAAGATTTCTCCCATCATTTTTTCCGTTGTTACATACAGACAAACACACTTGCTGACATTCTGTCCTTGCTGTGATGTGGAAGAGCATTGTGAAGGGAAAAAACAACTGAATTTTCTCTTTCACAGAGCGAAACTTGTTGGAAATGAATATTTAGGAGGCGCCATCTTGTCGTTGAAAACGGTCCATGTTTTCGCGACGTCATTGAGAGTGAATTAATTTTTTGTGTGATTTGGCAAATGTAAAATTTATACCTCAATTATAAAGTTAAAAAGAATAGATTAAAAGATAAAAATTAACAACGTACAAACTTTGCTTCCAAGCCGTCCTCGTGTTAAAGTATCAAGAACAGTACATATCACTATGTTCTCCTGTTGCGTACATTGTTTGGATCCTTCATAGATTATTGCTGTGGTTCTTTCTTTGAGACTCTTCCACCATCTCTAACTCAATTTCTCTCTCTCTCTCTCTCTCTCTCTCTCTCTCTCTCTCTCTCTCTCTCTCTCTCTCTCTCTCTCTCTCTCTTTCACATCACCAATGATGAAAAAACTGCAGTTTCATCGTCGTTTAACGCATCTTTACAATTCTTTACACATTTTTATCAATGTCTCTTTTAAGATTTGTACAAGTTTTACTGGCTTTTAACAATAGCACAAGATATTTCTCCCAATGAATTCAGGAATTGTTTTATCCACTACTTTTTCACTTAGTTTCCAGCAAACACATTGAATACAATAATCCAGTCATTTATTTCAAATCTTCAACCATAAAAAAATTTGGAACTGTGAAATACGACGTTTCTGTAAAGCACTTTTTAATACGGCTAAAAAGGCAGCCATTCCACTTACATATTTCTTCTGTGGAAAATGGTTTTATTTTCCATATTGCAGTGAGGATACAACTCATATTTTTTACTATTAACTTAGTCAATACCATCAACATGTTTGCCATTTAATGAAAAATCTTTCAAGTCAGTCTAATCGTTTATCATTTCTGAGATGAGTCAGCTCTTGAAGAAGTCAACAGAGTTCCCTACACATGACGTCAAAATCCAAGTATCAATTCTCAGCAGACAGATTTTATCTTCATCGTCAAACGATGTATCAGGGGATTACAGCCCAGCTCCGTAATGGAGACATCCACAACAATCTCATCCCCCATTAATAAGTTTATTGGATTTGTCTTTGTTTACAAAACAATGCGATGACATCTAATTAAAAGGACCGTATGTAAGCTTTCTCGTCTCCCAGTGAAGAACTCTAAATCGGCATAAAAAAAAATTAATTAACCTGTCTGGTCTTCTTCTCCTCCAAGCTGAGCATTCAACGAACTGGCACTGATGGTAAATAAAATATAATTAAAGAAAGCCAGACATGTATTCAATAACAGAATAATTATCTCAATTTATCTCCATCATTAAATAATAACTATTATTCTTTCACCGGTTTTTTGACGTGATTTAATATTTTTCAAAACATTTAGAGCATGATAATTGCTTAAGATTATTTCTTCGTACTGAATAACATGGAGATCAATTTGTCTGATGATCTTAAAAACTCAGACCCTTAATTGGTTGCTTTAAAATGAATTA